>OY986436.1:119315508-119581514 GCA_963920525.1 Dichetophora obliterata | reverse complement strand
AAATGAAAATGAAATGAAAATGAAATGAAAATGAAATGAAAATGAAATGAAAATGAAATGAAAATGAAATGAAAATGAAATGAAAATGAAATGAAAATGAAATGAAAATGAAATGAAAATGAAATGAAAATGAAATGAAAATGAAATGAAAATGAAATGAAAATGAAATGAAAATGAAATGAAAATGAAATGAAAATGAAATGAAAATGAAATGAAAATGAAATGAAAATGAAATGAAAATGAAATGAAAATGAAATGAAAATGAAATGAAAATGAAATGAAAATGAAATGAAAATGAAATGAAAATGAAATGAAAATGAAATGAAAATGAAATGAAAATGAAATGAAAATGAAATGAAAATGAAATGAAAATGAAATGAAAATGAAATGAAAATGAAATGAAAATGAAATGAAAATGAAATGAAAATGAAATGAAAATGAAATGAAAATGAAATGAAAATGAAATGAAAATGAAATGAAAATGAAATGAAAATGAAATGAAAATGAAATGAAAATGAAATGAAAATGAAATGAAAATGAAATGAAAATGAAATGAAAATGAAATGAAAATGAAATGAAAATGAAATGAAAATGAAATGAAAATGAAATGAAAATGAAATGAAAATGAAATGAAAATGAAATGAAAATGAAATGAAAATGAAATGAAAATGAAATGAAAATGAAATGAAAATGAAATGAAAATGAAATGAAAATGAAATGAAAATGAAATGAAAATGAAATGAAAATGAAATGAAAATGAAATGAAAATGAAATGAAAATGAAATGAAAATGAAATGAAAATGAAATGAAAATGAAATGAAAATGAAATGAAAATGAAATGAAAATGAAATGAAAATGAAATGAAAATGAAATGAAAATGAAATGAAAATGAAATGAAAATGAAATGAAAATGAAATGAAAATGAAATGAAAATGAAATGAAAATGAAATGAAAATGAAATGAAAATGAAATGAAAATGAAATGAAAATGAAATGAAAATGAAATGAAAATGAAATGAAAATGAAATGAAAATGAAATGAAAATGAAATGAAAATGAAATGAAAATGAAATGAAAATGAAATGAAAATGAAATGAAAATGAAATGAAAATGAAATGAAAATGAAATGAAAATGAAATGAAAATGAAATGAAAATGAAATGAAAATGAAATGAAAATGAAATGAAAATGAAATGAAAATGAAATGAAAATGAAATGAAAATGAAATGAAAATGAAATGAAAATGAAATGAAAATGAAATGAAAATGAAATGAAAATGAAATGAAAATGAAATGAAAATGAAATGAAAATGAAATGAAAATGAAATGAAAATGAAATGAAAATGAAATGAAAATGAAATGAAAATGAAATGAAAATGAAATGAAAATGAAATGAAAAATGAAATGAAAATGAAATGAAAATGAAATGAAAATGAAAATGAAAATGAAATGAAAATGAAATGAAAATGAAATGAAAATGAAATGAAAATGAAATGAAAATGAAATGAAATGAAATGAAAATGAAAATGAAATGAAAATGAAATGAAAATGAAATGAAAATGAAATGAAAATGAAATGAAAATGAAATGAAAATGAAATGAAAATGAAATGAAAATGAAATGAAAATGAAATGAAAATGAAATGAAAATGAAATGAAAATGAAATGAAAATGAAATGAAAATGAAATGAAAATGAAATGAAAATGAAATGAAAATGAAATGAAAATGAAATGAAAATGAAATGAAAATGAAATGAAAATGAAATGAAAATGAAATGAAAATGAAATGAAAATGAAATGAAAATGAAATGAAAATGAAATGAAAATGAAATGAAAATGAAATGAAAATGAAATTGAAAATGAAAATGAAAATGAAATGAAAATGAAATGAAAATGAAATGAAAATGAAATGAAAATGAAATGAAAATGAAATGAAAATGAAATGAAAATGAAATGAAAAATGAAATGAAAATGAAATGAAATGAAATGAAAATGAAATGAAAATGAAATGAAAATGAAATGAAAATGAAATGAAAATGAAATGAAAATGAAATGAAAATGAAATGAAAATGAAATGAAAATGAAATGAAAATGAAATGAAAATGAAATGAAAATGAAATGAAAATGAAATGAAAATGAAATGAAAATGAAATGAAAATGAAATGAAAATGAAATGAAAATGAAATGAAATGAAATGAAAATGAAATGAAAATGAAATGAAAATGAAATGAAAATGAAATGAAAATGAAATGAAAATGAAATGAAAATGAAATGAAAATGAAATGAAAATGAAATGAAAATGAAATGAAAATGAAATGAAAATGAAATGAAAATGAAATGAAAATGAAATGAAAATGAAATGAAAATGAAATGAAATGAAATGAAAATGAAATGAAAATGAAATGAAAATGAAATGAAAATGAAATGAAAATGAAATGAAAATGAAATGAAAATGAAAATGAAATGAAAATGAAATGAAAATGAAATGAAAATGAAATGAAAATGAAATGAAAATGAAATGAAAATGAAATGAAAATGAAATGAAAATGAAATGAAAATGAAATGAAAATGAAATGAAAATGAAATGAAAATGAAATGAAAATGAAATGAAAATGAAATGAAAATGAAATGAAAATGAAATGAAAATGAAATGAAAATGAAATGAAAATGAAATGAAAATGAAATGAAAATGAAATGAAAATGAAATGAAAATGAAATGAAAATGAAATGAAAATGAAATGAAAATGAAATGAAAATGAAATGAAAATGAAATGAAAATGAAATGAAAATGAAATGAAAATGAAATGAAAATGAAATGAAAATGAAATGAAAATGAAATGAAAATGAAATGAAAATGAAATGAAAATGAAATGAAAATGAAATGAAAATGAAATGAAAATGAAATGAAAATGAAATGAAAATGAAATGAAAATGAAATGAAAATGAAATGAAAATGAAATGAAAATGAAATGAAAATGAAATGAAAATGAAATGAAAATGAAATGAAAATGAAATGAAAATGAAATGAAAATGAAATGAAAATGAAATGAAAATGAAATGAAAATGAAATGAAAATGAAATGAAAATGAAATGAAAATGAAATGAAAATGAAATGAAAATGAAATGAAAATGAAATGAAAATGAAATGAAAATGAAATGAAAATGAAATGAAAATGAAATGAAAATGAAATGAAAATGAAATGAAAATGAAATGAAAATGAAATGAAAATGAAATGAAAATGAAATGAAAATGAAATGAAAATGAAATGAAAATGAAATGAAAATGAAATGAAAATGAAATGAAAATGAAATGAAAAATGAAATGAAAATGAAATGAAAATGAAATGAAAATGAAATGAAAATGAAATGAAAATGAAATGAAAATGAAATGAAAATGAAATGAAAATGAAATGAAAATGAAATGAAAATGAAATGAAAATGAAATGAAAATGAAATGAAAATGAAATGAAAATGAAATGAAAATGAAATGAAAATGAAATGAAAATGAAATGAAAATGAAATGAAAATGAAATGAAAATGAAATGAAAATGAAATGAAAATGAAATGAAAATGAAATGAAAATGAAATGAAAATGAAATGAAAATGAAATGAAAATGAAATGAAAATGAAATGAAAATGAAATGAAAATGAAATGAAAATGAAATGAAAATGAAATGAAAATGAAATGAAAATGAAATGAAAATGAAATGAAAATGAAATGAAAATGAAATGAAAATGAAATGAAAATGAAATGAAAATGAAATGAAAATGAAATGAAAATGAAATGAAAATGAAATGAAAATGAAATGAAAATGAAATGAAAATGAAATGAAAATGAAATGAAAATGAAATGAAAATGAAATGAAAATGAAATGAAAATGAAATGAAAATGAAATGAAAATGAAATGAAAATGAAATGAAAATGAAATGAAAATGAAATGAAAATGAAATGAAAATGAAATGAAAATGAAATGAAAATGAAATGAAAATGAAATGAAAATGAAATGAAAATGAAATGAAAATGAAATGAAAATGAAATGAAAATGAAATGAAAATGAAATGAAAATGAAATGAAAATGAAATGAAAATGAAATGAAAATGAAATGAAAATGAAATGAAAATGAAATGAAAATGAAATGAAAATGAAATGAAAATGAAATGAAAATGAAATGAAAATGAAATGAAAATGAAATGAAAATGAAATGAAAATGAAAATGAAAATGAAATGAAAATGAAATGAAAATGAAATGAAAATGAAATGAAAATGAAATGAAAATGAAATGAAAATGAAATGAAAATGAAATGAAAATGAAATGAAAATGAAATGAAAATGAAATGAAAATGAAATGAAAATGAAATGAAAATGAAATGAAAATGAAATGAAAATGAAATGAAAATGAAATGAAAATGAAATGAAAATGAAATGAAAAATGAAAATGAAATGAAAATGAAATGAAAATGAAATGAAAATGAAATGAAAATGAAATGAAAATGAAATGAAAATGAAATGAAAATGAAATGAAAATGAAATGAAAATGAAATGAAAATGAAATGAAAATGAAATGAAAATGAAATGAAAATGAAATGAAAATGAAATGAAAATGAAATGAAAATGAAATGAAAATGAAATGAAAATGAAATGAAAATGAAATGAAATGAAATGAAAATGAAATGAAAATGAAATGAAAATGAAATGAAAATGAAATGAAAATGAAATGAAATGAAATGAAATGAAAATGAAATGAAAATGAAATGAAAATGAAATGAAAATGAAATGAAAATGAAATGAAAATGAAATGAAAATGAAATGAAAATGAAATGAAAATGAAATGAAAATGAAATGAAAATGAAATGAAAATGAAATGAAAATGAAATGAAAATGAAATGAAAATGAAATGAAAATGAAATGAAAATGAAATGAAAATGAAATGAAAATGAAATGAAAATGAAATGAAAATGAAATGAAAATGAAATGAAAATGAAATGAAAATGAAATGAAAATGAAATGAAAATGAAATGAAAATGAAATGAAAATGAAATGAAAATGAAATGAAAATGAAATGAAAATGAAATGAAAATGAAATGAAAATGAAATGAAAATGAAATGAAAATGAAATGAAAATGAAATGAAAATGAAATGAAAATGAAATGAAAATGAAATGAAAATGAAATGAAAATGAAATGAAAATGAAATGAAAATGAAATGAAAATGAAATGAAAATGAAATGAAAATGAAATGAAAATGAAATGAAAATGAAATGAAAATGAAATGAAAATGAAATGAAAATGAAATGAAAATGAAATGAAAATGAAATGAAAATGAAATGAAAATGAAATGAAAATGAAATGAAAATGAAATGAAAATGAAATGAAAATGAAATGAAAATGAAATGAAAATGAAATGAAAATGAAATGAAAATGAAATGAAAATGAAATGAAAATGAAATGAAAATGAAATGAAAATGAAATGAAAATGAAATGAAAATGAAATGAAAATGAAATGAAAATGAAATGAAAATGAAATGAAAATGAAATGAAAATGAAATGAAAATGAAATGAAAATGAAATGAAAATGAAATGAAAATGAAATGAAAATGAAATGAAAATGAAATGAAAATGAAATGAAAATGAAATGAAAATGAAATGAAAATGAAATGAAAATGAAATGAAAATGAAATGAAAATGAAATGAAAATGAAATGAAAATGAAATGAAAATGAAATGAAAATGAAATGAAAATGAAATGAAAATGAAATGAAAATGAAATGAAAATGAAATGAAAATGAAATGAAAATGAAATGAAAATGAAATGAAAATGAAATGAAAATGAAATGAAAATGAAATGAAAATGAAATGAAAATGAAATGAAAATGAAATGAAAATGAAATGAAAATGAAATGAAAATGAAATGAAAATGAAATGAAAATGAAATGAAAATGAAATGAAAATGAAATGAAAATGAAATGAAAATGAAATGAAAATGAAATGAAAATGAAATGAAAATGAAATGAAAATGAAATGAAAATGAAATGAAAATGAAATGAAAATGAAATGAAAATGAAATGAAAATGAAATGAAAATGAAATGAAAATGAAATGAAAATGAAATGAAAATGAAATGAAAATGAAATGAAAATGAAATGAAAATGAAATGAAAATGAAATGAAAATGAAATGAAAATGAAATGAAAATGAAATGAAAATGAAATGAAAATGAAATGAAAATGAAATGAAAATGAAATGAAAATGAAATGAAAATGAAATGAAAATGAAATGAAAATGAAATGAAAATGAAATGAAAATGAAATGAAAATGAAATGAAAATGAAATGAAAATGAAATGAAAATGAAATGAAAATGAAATGAAAATGAAATGAAAATGAAATGAAAATGAAATGAAAATGAAATGAAAATGAAATGAAAATGAAATGAAAATGAAATGAAAATGAAATGAAAATGAAATGAAAATGAAATGAAAATGAAATGAAAATGAAATGAAAATGAAATGAAAATGAAATGAAAATGAAATGAAAATGAAATGAAAATGAAATGAAAATGAAATGAAAATGAAATGAAAATGAAATGAAAATGAAATGAAAATGAAATGAAAATGAAATGAAAATGAAATGAAAATGAAATGAAAATGAAATGAAAATGAAATGAAAATGAAATGAAAATGAAATGAAAATGAAATGAAAATGAAATGAAAATGAAATGAAAATGAAATGAAAATGAAATGAAAATGAAATGAAAATGAAATGAAAATGAAATGAAAATGAAATGAAAATGAAATGAAAATGAAATGAAAATGAAATGAAAATGAAATGAAAATGAAATGAAAATGAAATGAAAATGAAATGAAAATGAAATGAAAATGAAATGAAAATGAAATGAAAATGAAATGAAAATGAAATGAAAATGAAATGAAAATGAAATGAAAATGAAATGAAAATGAAATGAAATGAAATGAAAATGAAATGAAAATGAAATGAAAATGAAATGAAAATGAAATGAAAATGAAATGAAAATGAAATGAAAATGAAATGAAAATGAAATGAAAATGAAATGAAAATGAAATGAAAATGAAATGAAAATGAAATGAAAATGAAATGAAAATGAAATGAAAATGAAATGAAAATGAAATGAAAATGAAATGAAAATGAAATGAAAATGAAATGAAAATGAAATGAAAATGAAATGAAAATGAAATGAAAATGAAATGAAAATGAAATGAAAATGAAATGAAAATGAAATGAAAATGAAATGAAAATGAAATGAAAATGAAATGAAAATGAAATGAAAATGAAATGAAAATGAAATGAAAATGAAATGAAAATGAAATGAAAATGAAATGAAAATGAAATGAAAATGAAATGAAAATGAAATGAAAATGAAATGAAAATGAAATGAAAATGAAATGAAAATGAAATGAAAATGAAATGAAAATGAAATGAAAATGAAATGAAAATGAAATGAAAATGAAATGAAAATGAAATGAAAATGAAATGAAAATGAAATGAAAATGAAATGAAAATGAAATGAAAATGAAATGAAAATGAAATGAAAATGAAATGAAAATGAAATGAAAATGAAATGAAAATGAAATGAAAATGAAATGAAAATGAAATGAAAATGAAATGAAAATGAAATGAAAATGAAATGAAAATGAAATGAAAATGAAATGAAAATGAAATGAAAATGAAATGAAAATGAAATGAAAATGAAATGAAAATGAAATGAAAATGAAATGAAAATGAAATGAAAATGAAATGAAAATGAAATGAAAATGAAATGAAAATGAAATGAAAATGAAATGAAAATGAAATGAAAATGAAATGAAAATGAAATGAAAATGAAATGAAAATGAAATGAAAATGAAATGAAAATGAAATGAAAATGAAATGAAAATGAAATGAAAATGAAATGAAAATGAAATGAAAATGAAATGAAAATGAAATGAAAATGAAATGAAAATGAAATGAAAATGAAATGAAAATGAAATGAAAATGAAATGAAAATGAAATGAAAATGAAATGAAAATGAAATGAAAATGAAATGAAAATGAAATGAAAATGAAATGAAAATGAAATGAAAATGAAATGAAAATGAAATGAAAATGAAATGAAAATGAAATGAAAATGAAATGAAAATGAAATGAAAATGAAATGAAAATGAAATGAAAATGAAATGAAAATGAAATGAAAATGAAATGAAAATGAAATGAAAATGAAATGAAAATGAAATGAAAATGAAATGAAAATGAAATGAAAATGAAATGAAAATGAAATGAAAATGAAATGAAAATGAAATGAAAATGAAATGAAAATGAAATGAAAATGAAATGAAAATGAAATGAAAATGAAATGAAAATGAAATGAAAATGAAATGAAAATGAAATGAAAATGAAATGAAAATGAAATGAAAATGAAATGAAAATGAAATGAAAATGAAATGAAAATGAAATGAAAATGAAATGAAAATGAAATGAAAATGAAATGAAAATGAAATGAAAATGAAATGAAAATGAAATGAAAATGAAATGAAAATGAAATGAAAATGAAATGAAAATGAAATGAAAATGAAATGAAAATGAAATGAAAATGAAATGAAAATGAAATGAAAATGAAATGAAAATGAAATGAAAATGAAATGAAAATGAAATGAAAATGAAAATGAAATGAAAATGAAATGAAAATGAAATGAAAATGAAATGAAAATGAAATGAAAATGAAATGAAAATGAAATGAAAATGAAATGAAAATGAAATGAAAATGAAATGAAAATGAAATGAAAATGAAAATGAAATGAAAATGAAATGAAAATGAAATGAAAATGAAATGAAAATGAAATGAAAATGAAATGAAAATGAAATGAAAATGAAATGAAAATGAAATGAAAATGAAATGAAAATGAAATGAAAATGAAATGAAAATGAAATGAAAATGAAATGAAAATGAAATGAAAATGAAATGAAAATGAAATGAAAATGAAATGAAAATGAAATGAAAATGAAATGAAAATGAAATGAAAATGAAATGAAAATGAAATGAAAATGAAATGAAAATGAAATGAAAATGAAATGAAAATGAAATGAAAATGAAATGAAAATGAAATGAAAATGAAATGAAAATGAAATGAAAATGAAATGAAAATGAAATGAAAATGAAATGAAAATGAAATGAAAATGAAATGAAAATGAAATGAAAATGAAATGAAAATGAAATGAAAATGAAATGAAAATGAAATGAAAATGAAATGAAAATGAAATGAAAATGAAATGAAAATGAAATGAAAATGAAATGAAAATGAAATGAAAATGAAATGAAAATGAAATGAAAATGAAATGAAAATGAAATGAAAATGAAATGAAAATGAAATGAAAATGAAATGAAAATGAAAATGAAAATGAAAATGAAATGAAAATGAAATGAAAATGAAATGAAAATGAAATGAAAATGAAATGAAAATGAAATGAAAATGAAATGAAAATGAAAATGAAATGAAAATGAAATGAAAATGAAATGAAAATGAAATGAAAATGAAATGAAAATGAAATGAAAATGAAATGAAAATGAAATGAAAATGAAATGAAAATGAAATGAAAATGAAATGAAAATGAAATGAAAATGAAATGAAAATGAAATGAAAATGAAATGAAAATGAAAATGAAATGAAAATGAAAATGAAATGAAAATGAAAATGAAATGAAAATGAAAATGAAATGAAAATGAAAATGAAATGAAAATGAAAATGAAATGAAAATGAAAATGAAATGAAAATGAAAATGAAATGAAAATGAAAATGAAATGAAAATGAAAATGAAATGAAAATGAAATGAAAATGAAATGAAAATGAAATGAAAATGAAATGAAAATGAAATGAAAATGAAATGAAAATGAAATGAAAATGAAATGAAAATGAAATGAAAATGAAATGAAAATTGTGACGAGGCAAAACAGGCACCAGTTTTGCCGCACATATAACTACCACAAGCAAACACGCAAAAACACATTAGAAGAGTCAACAACACGACAACAAAACAATAAAACCAAACAGCAACAATATTACGAAGACAGCCAGAAAATCAAAACGAAACAACAACAACATGAATACAATTAACAACAACAATCGCTACTTACATATATATATATATATATATCTATATTTCTTATTGAACTGAATAGTTATAATATATAAGATGAATTAATTTTATTGTTAAGTTCTTGAAGCAACAAATGAATTTCTTATTTACTTTATTTATTTCAAATATAAATTACTTTAAATTATATTAAATTGCATAAAATAAGACAAATACTATATAATTCTAATTTTGAACAACGCACCCTGTGCCAACATAAATGTTTAAGAGTTATTTGTATATAAGGCATGAGCAACATTTGATTAAGCGCCAACGGGACCGCGAGTACTTCGATGGGTGACCAGCAACACTACTGAGCGGTGTCAACATGTTACCAAAAACATGAGTACGAATAGCTAACAGCGAAACAGTCAAGCTACCAACAATTAGCAACATTTGATTAAGCGCCAACGGGACCGCGAGTACTTCGATGTGTGACCAGCAACACGATAAGCATGTTTCCAAGAAAAACCACTGAGCGTTATCAACATGTCGACGAGAGCATGAGTAGCAGAGCATGGCAACACCAATGAGCGGTGTCAACATGTTAACGAAGACATGAGTATAACTAACTAACAGCAATGCTGCTACGTTAGCAAAGGTATGCAATAAATTTGATGATGAGAAGACAGTGAGTAGCTGGCAGACAGTTGAATCGAGCGGTTGAGTGCACTGCAGTTGCTGACAGACAAGTGAGCCGAGCGATTGAGGTTACTGGAGTTGTTGACGAACCACCAAAGCGAGCGGAAGTACAAAAGGGAGTAGCTGCCGAACCATATCAAGATAGAGGATATAGAGGAAGACACACCGAAGTAAGATTGTGTTAAAGTGATTGAGTTATTTAGACAAGTGGCGAGGATAACAGGCGAGACAAAGACTGAGGACGAACCTTACTCCTAATCAAGGGACAACTGGTTATAGCTTTGGAGGCGCAGCGTCAGCTCGCAAGGGACAACGGGTGTCAGTTTAGTGAGGCATAGCGTCAGCTCGCAAGAGACAACTGGTTATAGCTTTGGAGGCGCAGCGTCAGCTCGCAAGGGACAACTGGTTTTTAGCTTTGGAGGCGCAGCGTCAGCTCGCAAGGGACAACTGGTTTAGCTTTGGAGGTGCAGCGTCAGCTCGCAAGGGACAACTGGTTTTAGCTTTGGAGGCGCAGCGTCAGCTCGCAAGGGACAACTGGTTATAGCTTTGGAGGCGCAGCGTCAGCTCGCAAGGGACAACGGGTGTCAGTTTAGTGAGGCATAGCGTCAGCTCGCAAGGGACAACTGGTTATAGCTTTGGAGGCGCAGCGTCAGCTCGCAAGGGACAACGGGTGTCAGTTTAGAGAGGCATAACGTCGGTTCTCAAGGGGCATCATCCTAGCTGGGAGCGCAGTATCAGAGTGTAAAGGGAAGAGAAGTACTAGTAACGCACCGGCTGGACAGAAGGACTGTAACCAAGACGCCAGAGTTTCCGCCCACTCATCACGCCAACGCCCATTAAAATTAATCACCACCGAATTGCTCACTATATCGCCTTACTAGTATTATTACTTAGTTTATACGTAAAATTGTAAGAAATCAAACTTAAAACGTTAAATAAAAGCTTTACTTGGAAGAACCTGAAACAAATAAATCTAATTTTTGTGACGACTCCTGGACACGACTGAGAATACCTCAGCTATAGAGCCGGAAGACCGGCAGCTTCGTTACAAAATCTCAAAACAAATTAAGTTATTTAAAAATAAATAAGGCGAAAAACACTTAATTATAACAACAAAATACAAGTAACAAGCAAATCTGGACTTAAAATTAATTATATAGATGTTGATAGAAAGACGAAGAGACAGTATTAAGAAAAGTATAGAAAAATTTCATGCTTAAAGGTGTGCTTATTAGGGATACTTTTAATTCTAACAGGCAACGAATTCTACAATCTGATTGCGTTCACGAAAAATAGTCTGTTGAGTTCAAATAATTATAGACAGGAATACTGAGGTTTAGATTTTTATTAGATCTACAAAATTGAAGCTTCTCAAATAGATAGTTGGGTGTTTTGGTATGTATCAAGTTATATAAGAATATGGAGTTTCTAACATCTAGGTAAATATTGCAACCAAGTATTTCATTGCTCACGTGACTGATGCGGTCAAACTTCCGAAGGCCATAAACATATCTTACTGCGTTGTTGAAAGCATGTTGTAGCTTAAGTTTAGACCTGGAATCAATTCTACTATATACAACATCCGAGTAAGATATGATAGGCATTATGAGCTGCTGTACTAACTTTTTTCTAGTTGCGATCGGAACAAACGACGCAGTCCACCTCAAGTTCCGCAGGACGTAGTACACTTTACTTACTACAGAATTGATATGATTTACGCAGGATAGTGAGGAATTAATGTGGTAACCAAGATTCTTCATTTTATCAACAAAGTTCAGTTCGACCCCATTAAGATAAATAACTGGTATCCTAGAGAGAGAGTGATTGGATTTAGAAATCGGCAAGACTTATGATTTAGTGGGATTTAGCTTGAGTCTATTAGATTCAGCCCATTTAGTTATACTCATTAAGTCCTCATTCAACTTACTACATAAATCATCAACAAGGTTAACAGGTCTGGACAAGTACAGTTGAATAACATCAGCATATGCATGCATGGTAACATGCCGACATTTGCTGAAGATATCGTTTATAAATAATGTAAATAAAATCGGACCATGTACAGAGCCTTGAGGAACCCCACAGGTTAAATTACGGAAAGCAGACAAACTATTGCCCACCCTTACTCTTTGAGATCTTCCAACTAAGTAACTGTGAAACAGACGGACAGCCATGCCAGAAAAATGAAAGTTTTTTACAAGTTTCTGACACAATAGAGAATATTCAACAGAGTCAAATGCCTTGGAAAAATCCAACAGGCAGAGTAAATTTAAGTGCCCTAAGTCGTATGTCAGCCTAATGTCATCTAAAATCTTTAAGACTGCTGTAGCGCAACTGTGCCCAGGTCGAAAGCCGGACTGAAGTGAAGACATGAGGTCATATTTTGTTATGTGTTCCGAGATTTGTATCGCCATGAGTGACTCGAGAACTTTAGATAACGACGATAGCAGACTTACAGGCCTAAAGTCAGATGGATCACAGGCATTGGATTTTTTAGCTATGGGAACAATTGTCGCTACTTTCCAAACCTCAGGGAAGCAAGAACTAGTAAAGCAGTGATTAAGAATGTGGGTTAATGGACTCAATTTTGATGAATTTAATAGATATTCCATCTTCACCCACGGCATTGGATTTTATTTTGTTAACACAGCGAGCAACGTCACTCTCACCAACAGAAACAAACCCAAAATTAAACAAACTTACAGAAAGTAAAGTGCATGGAGTATTAGTCGACAAGTTATCAGAAGACCCTTAACTAGCAATGAAATAATCATTTAGAATATCGGAATCAATATCACATTTATTGGGTTTAACACTGCATACACCAGCCTGCCTTAAGTTGTTCCAAAGCTTTTTGGAAGGCAATGATGAATCTAACTTGTTCATAAAAAATGGCGTTTAGATAATTTAACAGTTGAGTTAGCTTCATATCTTGCTCTTTTGTACTGCTCCTAATTAGATGTTGTGGGATTTCTTTTCCAACGATTGTAACTTCTATTCCGAGTTTTAATGGCTTACATAACATTTCTGGTAAACCAACATCTGTTAGAGACCCTGCGAGTAATTAACGGAACATGAACATCAAATAGTGCAATAATCTTATTAATGAAAAAATTAAGCTTGTCATTAACTGAGCTAAGCGCCCAGCATTCGGACCAGTTTATCACAGACAAGTCATAAAATAGAGACCTATAATCAATTGATTTATAATCCCGAAAAGTGATAATTTTATCAATGACAACAGGTGTATGTATACATGACAAACATGTATCACGATAAATTTTTTTTTTGTAAAATCCGCCTCACAAAACTTTTTTAAATTACAGAAAAACAATTTTTGATATGTATTAATGTAGTACGTGGAACAACTTCTTCTTAAATAAAAGACTCGCGACTTTTAAATAAATTACGATTACATTTATTGTTTTAAATGATTAACGATTATAAAGTTTACTTTGTTTGACCAACCGCACGCGTCAAGGGTCTCTTTTTGATTGCCTTTTCAGTTTGTTTGTCACGTGATTGATGCTGTCGTTTGTATATATTTTTGTTCGTCTGGTTTCGTATGTTTTATTGTTCTCGGTCCACTTCGCGTTACTCTTATTGTCGGTCCGTTGTGCTCAATTCCTAGATTCGGCCGTTCTGACCCAGAATTCGACCCGAATGATGACCTCCATGGCTTCATATATTCGGTCACTGTTGTCGTCCGTTTTGGAACCGCGTCATCTCCAATTTTCTCGACATTATAGCGACCATGGTTCAGTTTTCCGGTAACTTTGTATGGTTCTCGATTCCCGTTAGCAGCCTAAAAGGTGATGCTTTTGTGCTTCGGGGTGGCGTATCGTTGATAGTTTGCTGTACACGACTCACGTACTTGTACCAAATGTCTGGTTTCTCTACTCTGAGTTTGTCAACATAGGCGTAACAATGTTGTTGATTTTCTCCACTTGTCCGTTTCCTCTCGGAACACCTGTTGTGATATGGAGATGAAGAATCCCTTCAGCTTTGCAATATTCTTCAAAAATGAGAGACGAAAATGCTGTTCCTCAATCGGGTATAATTCTTTCAGGGTTTTTGAACACGATTGACTGGTGCCGTAATTTGTCGATTTCTTCGTGGCTTCCAGTGCTCTTTGTTGGATACAGCCACCCAAACTTGGTGAATGCGTCTACCACTACCTGTATGTGGTTGTAACGCTTTTTGGTGCATTCCATGGGCCCCACGTAGTCTATGTGGTACGTACTGAGGGGTTTATCGGCTTTATATATGGGTCTCAGAAAACCTTCTTTCTTACCCGACTTCGCTTCCGCCCTGATGCACTCCATGCAGCTCTTAACAACGCTGGCAACCTTCTCAGTAAGTTTCGGTATATAAAATGCTCGCTCAACTAGATCTTGAGTCTTTTTGGTTGCAAAGAGTCCCTAGCGATGTGCAATCTGAATTATTTCATGCTCCAAGGCAGTCGGTACTACCACAAGTTCCGTGATGGGATCTTTATAGAGTATGTCGTGCTTCAAAAAATAATCACCATATTCTTTCTTGAGAATCTTCCTAACTGCTCTTATCCACTCGTCCTGCATCTGGGCTTTTTTCAAACGATGCTGCAGAAAGTCTTCCATTCTATTATTAAACAAAAAACACGACTGAGCGCATCCACGTGCTTCGTCTTCGTGCCTGATCTATGCTCTATTTCGAAGTCAAAGTCCTCCAGGAACATCGATCATCTGGATACTCTGAGTGGTACATCCTGCTTACGCATGGTCATTGCGTAAGCGTTACAATTGGTTACAATTTTAATTTTGGTCCCTAGGACATAAACTCTCCATTTTTTAAGCGCTTCGATGATAGCTAGGACTTCAAGCTCATACAAGTGGTATCTTTGTTCGATGCTTGTCGTTTTCCTACTCATATAACAGACCGGATGAAGTTGCTGGTCTTCGCGGTCCTTTTGAAGAAATATTCATCCGTACCCGTACATGAAAGCATCCGTATGTATTTCGGTTACCGCTTTAGGGTCGTAAAGTTTGCGGACCGTAAAGTAAAGTTTGCGGGTGTACCAACTAATAGTGCTTTTAAGTGTTCAGACGGGGAAACCGGGGGTGAACCTCTACAGGGTAAAGGGTAGACATTTACATGTCTGACTGTCTCAACCTGGCGAGGCCAGCATAATCCTTGTGAAATTTCCTCAAGTCGACTCAAACCTCCACGTGGTGTTTCCTGGGCAACGTCAAAACTGACAACCGTTAGTTTGGCGGCTAATCTGAGCGGCGGGCCTCCCTAGGCTTAAAATAGCTTGTGCGTCGGGTTTGAAGCCCACCCTTAAAAACAAATTTCAATGAAAACAAATAAGAAAAGAAGAAAAATGATCCCCAAATCTGATGACGACTACCGCAAACGAAAAACTGATAATAATTTACGGATATGCACCTGGAATGTCCGAACCCTTCATTGGGAAGGTGCCTCTATCCAACTGACTGATGTCTTGGAATGATACAAAGCTGATATCACTGCTATCCAAGAAATGCGATGGAAGGGACAGGGTTGCATTCGGCATGCACCCTGTGATATCTACTACAGCGGCCATGCGGAGAAGCACGAGTTTGGATGCGGATTTGTAGTTGGCAAGAGACTACGGCCCCACGTCCTGCGATTCACACCTGTGAACGAACGACTTGCCATAATCCGCATCAAGGTTAGATTTTTCAATATAAGCCTAATATGTGCGCACGCTCCGACAGAAGACAAGGACGATGAGATCAAGGAAATTTTCTACGAGCGCCTTGAAAATGCTTACGAGCGCTGCCCCCGTCACGACGTAAAAATCGTGCTTGGTGACTTCAACGCTAAGGTGGGCAAGGAAAATATTTTTGGTCCAACAACACCTCCGATAACGGAATGAGGCTGATTGACTTCAGCCTCATGGCAGTACGAGACATGGTCGTAAGTAGCACTAGATTCAATCTCAATATTCATAAAGCCACCTGGATGTCCACTGATTAAAAAACCAAAAATCAGAAAAGCGCGAGAAGGAGAAGATTGAGATGTATGGTGACAGGAATGAGACCCGAAAATTTTTCGAAAAAATAAGACGCCTTGTCGATGGTTTTAAAACCGGGGCCTCTTCCTGCAAGGATGAAAACGGGAATCTAGTGACAGATTTCCAGAGTACACTGACGTTATGAAGGGAACACTTCTCTAAGCTTCTAAATGGCGACGCTGAAAACAATCCCGCCAATAGAGATGATATTCCGGAAATCCCAATTACGGATGGCAGCGTCGAGGCTTCGCTGCCCGACTATGATGAAGTTCTGACAGCTATAGCTCGGCTTAAAAATAACAAAGCCACGGGAGCTGATGGCTTACCTGCTGTTTAAGAACGGAGGCGAAGCTCTATTTAAATGCATTCACGAGCTTCTTTGCAGAATATTGTCGGAAGAATGCATTCCGAATGATTGGAATCTCAGTGTGCTTTGCCCAATCCACAAGAAAGGCGATCCCACTATCTGTGCCAATTACCGTGGGATAAGCCTTCTTAATATCGCATATAAGGTCCTGTCGAGCATTTTGTAAACGAACTGATTGGACCTTATCAGTGTGGCTTCAGACCTGGAAAGTCCACCATCGACCAGATTTTCACGCTACTACAAATCTTGGAGAAGACTCAAGAAAAACAAGTCGACACCCACCATCTTTTTGTCGACTACAAAGCCGCCTTCGACAGCCCAATAAGGAAGCACCTGTACTCCACCATGTCTGAATTTAGTATTCCTGCAAAACTAACACGACTTTGCAGTATGACACTGAGCATCACCAGCAGCGCAGTTAAAATCGGGAAGGACCTCTCCCCACCATTTGTTACCAAACGAGGTTTCAGACAAGGTGATTCCTTATCGTGCGACTTTTTCAACCTAATGATGGAAAAGATCATCCGAGCTGCTGATCTGAGACGTAGTGACACAATATTCTACAAGAGTGTTATGCTGCTTGCGTATGCTGATGACATCGATATCATTGGCCATAATATGCGCGAAGTCAGTGCAGCATTTTCCAGAATAGAAAGAGAGTCAAGTCGAATGGGTCTGGCAGTGAATGCAGATAAGACGAAATACTTAGTGTCAACAAACAAACAGTCCCAGCGTCTTGGAACCCACGTTACCGTTGACAACACCTCTTTCGAGGTTGTGAAGAACTTCGTTTATCTGGGATCCAGCATTAATTCAACCAACGACATCAGCATTGAGATCAAACGAAGAATAACTCTTGCCAACAGGTGTTACTTTGGGCTCAGTAGGCAATTGAGAAGCAGAGCCCTCTCTCGACGAATGAAAATCACGCTCTATAAATCGCTCATCATGCCCGTCCTACTTTATGCATCACAAACTTGGACGCTGAGCAGTTCAGATGAAAAGACTTTAGGAGCATTCGAGAGAAAGATTCTTCGTAAGATCGACGGACCAATCTGCGTCAATGGCGAGTACCGAATACGGTGGAATGATGAACTTTATGAGCTGTACGCTGACATCGACATATTCAAGCGCATTAAAATCGAGTGGCTTCGCTGACTTGGTCATGTTCAGCGCATGAAAGACGATGCTCCAGTGAAGAAAACATTCGATTCGGTACCCAGCGGCGGTCAACGCAGAAGAAGACGACCGCATCTTCGTTGGAAAGACCTAGTAGAGGACAATCTGACGAAGCTTGGAATTTCAAACTGGCGCCAGCAAGCGAAAGACAGAAATGGCTGGCGCAAATTCTTAGATGAGGCCAAGACCGACATACGGTTGTAGCGCCAACTAAGTAAGTAAGTAACATTTAGTTGGCGTGGAAATTCGACTATCGACAATATTGTTAAAATAACAAATTAAACATGAAAAAATTACCTTTTACAGCATTCTTATTCACAGTCATCTTTTCGATGAAATGGTGATATATATACATTTAAAGTACCATTGATAGATAACTGAGTGACAACGGTGACACAATAGTGAGACAAAATAGAGCCTTCACAACAAAACAAATTTAACAGGATGAGTGAGGGGGGTGGGGAGGCAAAAAACACAGTAGATTACTATAAGGAAGATTTTATATTATCCAAAATGTTCGTAATTACCTTAGACACACAACTGCATTCTAAGAGATAAATGGGGACGTTCAAACTATAAAAAGAATTTTAAAACAAAGTTCAGTTTTATTAATAGTCTGGTATGAAAAAATCGATTTTTAGCTATAACTTTTGATTGGAAAGAGATATAGGATTAATTTTTTCACATAAATTATTTTTGAGACTTGACTTTTTGTAAAAAATATAAAAACAACATTTTGGAAAAAAGAAATTTCGCGAAAAAAATCAAAGGGGGGTAACCCTTGTTGTTTTGATGACAAAAACAATAAGATAATTTTTGCGCTTAGCTGGAAGAATTTTTGCAAATAAATCCTATGTCATATGAAAGGTAGCCAGATGAGCAATTTATAATTGATTTCATTTTTACAACAACAATTTTAGAGTAATTTTTTTGAGTAAAAAGTCAATATTTTGGACCTTTTTTGACATAATCATAAAACATATATACACTGACTTAACGGTACAGTTCAACCTAATTTTGTGAAGTGATTTTATTAAACTTTTCAACAAAAAAAATTTGAATGAAATATATTATTGGACAGCGGAGATATTTGCATCGAAAGACCAAACTTTGATTTTCATGTCGTTTTTTTCTCATTCTTAGGTAACGATGTTTTATGAAAAAGTCGTTGTACTGAAAATTTCTCCAATTTTGAATATATATGAGTGTTTTTGATATAAAAGTTAACGAAAATGCTTTCTGGATAAGAAAATTGCTCTGAGCTCGCGGTCGTAAGTGCTATACCGTGATTGAGTCTCCGTAATTTTTTTTGAAAAAAAAACCTAGTGGTAGCATTTGATTGTTGACAATCTGGTGTAGTACAGCGCCAACCGCTGTGTCGCTAGCATCTGTACTAAGAGATAACGTTGCCTCTGGTGCTGGGTACGATAACAATGCTGCGTTGCACAAGTCATCTTTGCATTTGTTGAACAAAATAATTGCATCGTCGTTCCAGTGTATTGGGGTGCGATCATTTTTCTTATTCCCTTTAATAAGCGCATTAAGAGGCTGCTGATGTTGAACGGCATTTGGAAGAAAGCGAAGGTAGAAATTGCTCATGGCTAAAAACCGTTTGAATCCATCGCTTCCTTGGTCAGTGGAAAATTTTTTATGGCTTCAACCTTGTCTGATAAAGGTCTAATCCCTTCGCTGCTTACTTCATGACCAAGGAATCTAACAGATGCGTTACCAAAATTGCACTTAATTTGATTGATGCTAAGATGAAACTCTTGACTCGATGACAGAAAAAAAAATTTTTCATGAAGGATATGGATGAAACCTTGCAGGTGCGGCAACGGATATCTATCCTGCACTGTCTGAGCATTAAGTGCTCGATAGTCATCGCATGGGAGCCAAGGACCACTTGCTTTTCGGACCATGTGAGGAGGTGATGTGTAGCTACTTTTTGATGGTCTGCAAACATCTATGCTGAGCAGGTACTCAAACTCCTCTTTTCTGCTTTCAATTTGTCCGGTGGTAATCTCCGCGGTCTGGCAAAGACAGGTTGGCCTTTGGTCTCAATGCAATGCAATATGTTGATGTTATTGTTGTACACTGGTCGTGAATTAAGCACTGTTATGAACTTGAATTCTTGCAAAAGGTGTGAGAATGGGTATGCAGTGTTAAAAGTTGTAATTTGTGGTGCTGCAACTGATTTGCAAGTTCCACGTAAGTACAATGTAGTATCAGCGTCGATAAGCATGCGTTTTTTATATATATGAGTAAGTGGCAATTGTCCAGAAAATCGGAACCGATGATGGCATATTGAGTATCCGCAATTATGAACTCCCAAGGCATGTTTCGACGTTAGCCAAAATTTATGTCTAACCGCTTGGTGCCATACGTATCTACCCTTGTGTTATTTGCAGTGAAAATATTGGTGTTGCAGGAGGTGAACTTGTGCCTTTGCTTACTGGAAAGATCGACAAATCTGCACCAGTATCTATCATAAAAATAATTTGAGTTCTGCGATCTGCAACAAAGTCTTTTAGAACAGGAAAAATACTTAACTGTGTTTACTGATGAGTTTTGTACGCTGGTGGTGTCGCTTCTTTGCTTTAAACTACTGGTTTTTTGAACCAGCAAAATCGCATGGTGGCATGCGAAATCTGTGAAATACCAAATCTGTGATGGTAGCAGGATGGGAATCTGTTGCTACGCTGAGTAGTGGTCGCGGATGTGCTGCGATCAAAACTGCTGCTGCGTGATCGAAAGATTATGCGTGGAACTGATAGCGCAATTAGAATTGCTAGAATCATTTACTGATGATTTCAATGCTTCGGTGAAAGCATCTACTGCTATCGCCAAACTTTGAAGTGATATTTTTGGCTGACTCTCTTCGATACCAGCTACCACTGCGCGAGTTTGTGGTGGCAAATGCTGCATCCAAAAACCTTTTACCACAGTTTCATCTGAGGTCGCATTTGTTTGCTGCAGCATGTTAAGCAGGTGACTTGGTCGATAGTCACCTAGCTGTATCCCATGAGATAACCTTTCCAAACGAGCGATAGGCGATTCTGCAAACCGTGCGATTATGGATGCTTTTAAGTGTTTGTATTTGTCATCTGCAGGTGGATTGCTGATTATGGACT
Organism: Dichetophora obliterata; assembly: GCA_963920525.1. Taxonomy (NCBI): domain Eukaryota; kingdom Metazoa; phylum Arthropoda; class Insecta; order Diptera; family Sciomyzidae; genus Dichetophora; species Dichetophora obliterata. Next base: position 119,560,030 of record OY986436.1, on the reverse strand, counting down.
GCACCTGCTCAAAAAGTCTATCATCCTTATTTGTCACCAGCGCGTTAAATTGTTCTTCATAAACGAATGAAAAAATGTGTTATGGCGGCGTTGGTAAATTCTCCTACAGCTGGGAATGGTGAACGTACACGATAACCGGAGAGGCTTGCAACGTCCGCGTTATTCTCCGCCCCTAGGATTTCATCAGCGATTGAAACTTTCTTTGTTTCCATCGCGAGGTGCTCAACACGTTGCGCAAAGTGAGGTTGGTGTCGGGGTCACCAATTATAGTAGTTCGTACCAGTGATTAAATAAGAACTATTGTTCGTATGGCTTATACTAAAATAAAGTTAATTTTATTCCAAAAAATCTTAAGTAAATTTTACTTATTCGTTAGATTAATTTAAAGCAATAAAATTATTGCGTGTGCTCAGCACAGAAATCGAAAAGAAAGAGAAAAAGAAAATACATTTTTTTTATGTTTGCTTTTGATTATTGACATTTCGTCAGTGTTGCCATACAGTTAATTTTCTGTTAAACTGTTTTTAAATAATGTCAAAATCTATCTTAGAAGCAAAGTTACGAGGGCACCAGATACGCCTAAAACATGTTTCTTGGGGCGACCCCGAAGAGTTTCGAGTGGCACCACGGGCTAACGGTAAAAGAAAGAGTTTTTGATGTCTTTAATAATTGGGCATTCACATATAAAGGGTTTTCCAATAGGGACTTGCCAACTTTGAATTAAATTATTATGAATTAAAGGGCACTGGATACGCCTAAAACATGTTTCTTGGGGCGACCCCGAAGAGTTTCGAATGGCACCACAGGCTAACGGTAAAAGAAAAAGTTTTTGTTGTCTTCAATAATGGGGCGTTCACATATAAAGGGTTTTCCAATAGGGGCTTGCCAACTTTGAATTAAATTTCTGAACGCACCCTTTCACTAATAATCGAACTCACTTTCAATTTTTTTAGTAAACTCAACATTTTCATCATCAAACACGAACGAACAACGTCTGCAAATTTTAAAAATTTACTACCGAAATTCGGAGTCGGTGATCGCAACTTTAAGAGCGTTAACTCGAATTTTCTGTCGTAATTCTCGCCTAAGTAGACAGACAATAACAAGTTTAGTCGAAAAATTTGAGTCTACATATTCGTTGTGTGATGTTACCGTGCCAGTGAGGCAACGGGTTGGTCGAAGTGTCGAAAATATCGCTGCCGTTCAGACGTCTGTAGCAAACGATCCAAAACAATTCCACGGCGTTCTCAAGATCAAGAATTGAGCATCGCCCATACCACTTTATGGCGAATTTTACGTAAGGATCTTGGTTTACACCCATTCAAAATCAAGCTGACTCAAGAATTGAAGCCGATGGACCATTTGAAGCGACGTACGTTATCCGGTTGGGCTCTGGAAAAGATGCACCAAGATGATGAATTTCATTGCAAAATCATCTTCAGTGACGCAGCTCATTTTTGGCTCAATGGGTTCGTCAATAAGCAAAATATGCGTTATTGGTCGGGTGAAAATTCACATGTGCTTCATGAGTCACCACTTCATCCACAAAAAATAACTGTTTGGTGCGGTTTGCATGCCGGCGGCGTCATTGGACTATATTTTTTCGTCGACAATAACGATCGTAACGTTACTGTGAATGGCCATCGTTATCGCACCATGATTACCGATTATTTTTGGCCCGATTTGGAAGATATGGACTTGGACATGTGGTTCCAACAGAACGGTGCCACAAGCCACACAGCACAGCACACTTTAAGAATCTATCAGGCATGTTCTACATTCCCCTTCTGAGTTGAAATTAAATTAAATCATAATTAAATTCGATATATGGTGTCGTCCTATATATCACTTCTTTCGTTTTATATTTTATTTAATTTATTAATAAAATTAATTGTATTAACGAAAAAAGTTATTAATAGTATAGTACTTAACTGTCAAAAAACTCAACGTGTTCATTACTTCCTTCTATTTATAAGAAAAAAATCAAGAACATCTTCGTGTTTTTGGACCTCTAGATGAGAACCTGCCCTTAATAGGTCTCGGAAGTTTTAGTTGTAGTGATAAGCTTTTGGATTTAATTTTAACATCGACTGGTTGCATGACACTGGTAAAGAACCTGGAATTCCAGATCGAAAGGTTGCGGATTCAAATCACGTTCCGGCTTACAGTATTTTTAAATTTTTTAAGTTTGTAATTAATATTTTAAATTAATGTATGAATTGAGCACAACGGACCAGCAATGAGAGTGACGCGAAGTGGGCCGAGAACATAAAAAGACGAGCGAAATCAGACGAACAAAAATACACACAAACGACAGCATCAATCACGCGACAAACGAACTGAAAAGGCAATCAAAAAGAGACACTTGACGCGTGTGGTTGATCAAACAAAGTAAAATTAATAATCGTTAAGCATTTAAACCAATAAATGTAATTTTAATTTAGTAAAAATTAAAGCGAGTTTTTTATTTAAGAAGAAGTTGTTTCACGTACTACAAAATTTGGTGCCAGAAGTGGGATAAGCTCGTGCGAAAAGTTCAGCAAAACTCTTCTGCGCGAAGAGGCAAGGTGCACTCAGTCAATCAGTGTGTGAATTTATTGAAAAATATTGACTGAAATTTAGCTTAAAACGCGAAGAAAAAAGTTCCACTCATTAAACATTGTGTTAATTTATTGAAAATATTGACTGAAAAGTTTGCTTTAAAAAAAAAAGAAAAACCCATACAAATAAGTGCAGTAAAAATAAAAGCAAAGGCTGTGAATGTACATTAAAGAAAACCAGAAACAGCATAAACGTTTTGGGCAACGGCAAAAGTACTGGAAGCTGCGCTAGCAAATTGCGCACGTTAAAAAATATATATATATTAAAAGCTACGTCAAGAATATCAGCAACTGCGTCGACAGCGAAGCAACAGCTTCTCGGCAACAAGAGCAAAGTGCATGCGAAGGGGAAAAGAAATCCAACGAATGCCGAAATCACGACAAAATTAACATTTTTGTGACTGCGACAAAGAAGCAGTGAAGTAATAAAAACAAACGAGAGAAATAAAAATATAATTTTTTGCGAATACAGCGAGGGAGTGCGACTGAGAATATTTTCTGAGTGAAAATTTGAAGCAGCGAAGTAAATACAACCATCAAGTTAAATAAAAATATAATTTTTTGCGACTGCGGCGAGGGAGAAAGACAGAGTATTTTCTGAGTGAGAATTTAAAGTGCCAGCTGAAAAGAAGCAGTGCAATGAAACTTAGTTGACTGAAAGCTATGGTGAACTTCTGGTAAGAGGTGAAATTCGTATTTAACTGCTGCAAGGAAAAGTAAACAATTGCATTATTAATTGGAACAGCATTTAAAGCTTACAGTTTAATTTATTATCGTAAATATTAAGTAATTTAAAGTCATCAAAATTAAAAGAAAACTAAAAGAATTTATACAAAAATTTTAATCAGTCGAGATTTGAAACAACATTTAATATTATTTGAAATATTTTAAGATTCTTCAAGATTTACTTTATATAAGAATTTATTTAATTTGATTTTGAAATATTTAGCAACTAAGCATATATTTCAATAATATCAGTTAATTTCCATTTGTTAATATTTTATTTTTGAAAAAATGGACCTTGACCCAATTTTAAAGCTGACAGTGGACGAGTTAAAGACAAATTTGGGCGGGTTGGGTTTTGCTACAACTGGACGCAAGACAGAACTTCAATACAGGCTCATTCAACATTACGGTTTGCAGAGACAAGAGGATGAGTCCGAGTACGATGAAGCCGCATCCAGCGTAGAGAAAGACGCTTTTGTGGAGCGTTCATTGTTTACATTAAGAGACCTTGAGGAATCATTGTCATCATTCTCGGGGACTGATCAGACAAACATGATCCAGTGGTTGGATGATTTTGAAGAGAGCGCTGTTACGGTTAGGTGGAACGATCTGCAGAAATTTATTTATGGAAAGCAGCTATTAAAAAGTGCTGCTAGGGTTTTTGTCCGAGGCCAATCAGGCATAAAAAACTGGAAGTTACTGAAAGCGGCACTGATTAAAGAGTTTCGGGGCTGTTTCATTGGCAGCTGAGATACACCGCATCCTGGGAAATCGTCGAAGAAGACTAGGAATCTTTGAGAGAGTACCTCTACAACTTCATGGAGATTGGTAAGCCAATCAATTTTGACGAAGAGAGCGTCATGGAATATTTTATCGAAGGCATTCCGGACTCGCGGCCAAACAAGGCGGTACTCTATCAAGCACAATCCATCGACGAAATAAAAAAGATAAATTACAGTCTACGAACGGGTTCGGAGCCTAACTCACAGTCATTTAACTTGAAAGGTGCCCTGCCCCAACCACAAAACCAGACCCATATGCAGAATCTGAACAGGCAGCAGAAAAGCGCGATGAAACGCTTTAAATGCGGTGGTACTGGTCATATTGCAAAAGTATGTAAGTCGACCGCACTTAAATGTTTTAAATGTCAACATATAGGACAAAAGGTCTCAGAGTGCATGGCCCAATCTTTGAAAACAGAAAGACCTAGCTTACAAATGATTCAAAAATGGACAAACTGCAACCGTATTTTTAAAAACGTTGCAATTGATAAGTCAACATTTGAGGCGTTATTCGATACCGGCAGCGACATAAGTGTGGTGAGATCGAGTATCTGGCAGAAATGGTGTAATGGCATAGTAACAGTCCCAGTAGAGATCGATGGAATATCGCTTACCTTGAATTTTCATGTGACTAAAGATGTAGATATTTTATATCCAATGGTAGATATTTTACGTCGGCAACGATGTATTAAAGGATTTGGACATCTAAATCAGCGGGAACAATGCTACTTTCATCAAAAAGCAGTTCGTTCGAGGCAAGATGTCTGAAGAGGTCCAGGAGACTCAAGGTGTCGGGGATAAGAAGAGTGCATCCTGTATTGCTGAGCTAGGGAAAGAATTCAGCGCATTGTGTGAAGCAGAGATAGTAAGCTGCAATGAGGTCGGAGTACCTACCAATGTAGGAGAGCTATGTAGCAGCGTTCAGAAAAAAGTTTCCGATTTGATTTCAGAATATCAGCCGAGTCGAAGAAAATAATCACCTGTAGACATGAAAATAATTTTAAAAGATGAAGTCCCAGTATTTCAAAGACCAAGACGACTGCCATACACTGATCAGTGCATCGTGCAGCAACAAGTGCAGGACTGGTAAGAGGAAGGAGTCATCCAAAACAATTTTTCGGAATATGCATAAAAAAGATGGGTAAAAGCGCTTATGCTGTGATTATCATCGACTTAATAATAAGATTATTCGCGACAATTTTCCAATGGTGCTCATTGACGACGTGCTCCAGAGACTTCAACAGGCAAAGGTGTTTACAATACTGGACTTCGAAATGGATTTTTTTATGTGTCTATAGAGGAAAATCTCGAAAATATAATTCGTTCGTCACACATAACGGACAATCTAGAGAAGAAATCTAGAGAAGGCATTAGTGGTTGCTGAGAATTATGGTTTACAAATTAAATGGGAAAAGTGCCAGTTCCTGAAAAGACGACTGACGTTTTAGGGCTATATAATAGAAAACTCAACAATTCAGCCATCATCAGAGAAAACGACAGCAGTAGACAAATTTCCTTTGCCACGCGATAAAAAGACACTGCAACAGTTTTTGTGTCATAAATCATATTTCAGAAATTTGGTTCCTCAATATGCGCTTGTGGCCAAGCCCTTAACAGATCTGCTACAAGAAAAAACTACATTCAAACTTGGAGACACAGAGGTGGCCGCGTTTGAACACTTGTTGTTGTTGTTGTTAGTTGGCGCTACAACAGTATGTCGGTCTTGGCCTCATCTAAGAATTTGCGCCAACCATTTCTGTCTTTCGCTTGCTGGCGCCAGTTGGAAATTCCAAGCTTCGTCAGATTGTCCTCTACTTGGTCTTTCCAACGAAGATGCGGTCGTCTTCTTCTGCGTTGACCGCCGCTGGATACCGAATCGAATGTTTTCTTCACTGGAGCATCGTCTTTCATGCGCTGAACATGACCAAGTCAGAGAAGCTCGATTTTAATGCGCTTGAATATGTCGATGTCAGCGTACAGCTCATACAGTTCATCATTCCACCGTATTCGGTACTCGCCATTGACGTAGATTGGTCCATATATCTTACGAAGAATCTTTTTCTCGAATGCTCCTGAAGTCTTTTCATCTAAACTGCTCAGCGTCCAAGTTTGTGATGCGTCAAGTAGGACGGGCATGATGAGCGATTTATAGAGCGTGATTTTCATTCGTCGAGAGAGGGCTCTGCTTCTCAATTGCCTACTGAGCCCAAAGTAACACCTGTTGGCAAGAGTTATTCTTCGTTTGATCTCAATGCTGATGTCGTTGGTTGAATTAATGCTGGATCCCAGATAAACGAAGTTCTTCACAACCTCGAAAGAGGTGTTGTCAACGGTAACGTGGGTTCCAAGACGCTGGGACTGTTTGTTTGTTGACACAAAGTATTTCGTCTTATCTGCATTCACTGCCAGACCCATTCGACTTGACTCTTTTTCTAAAATGCTGCACTGATTTCACGCGTATTATGGCCAATGATATCGATGTCATCAGCATACGCAAGCAGCATAACACTCTTGTAGAATATTGTGCCACTACGTCTAAGATAAGCAGCTCGGATGATTTTCTCCATCATTAGGTTGAAAAAGTCGCACGATAAGGAATCACCTTGTCTGAAACCTCGTTTGGTAACAAATGGTGGGGAGAGGTCCTTCCCGATTTTAACTGCGCTGCTGGTGTTGCTCAGTGTCATCCTGCAAAGTCGTATTAGTTTTGCAGGAATACCAAATTCAGACATGGTGGAGTACAGGTGCTTCCTTATTGGGCTGTCGAAGGCGGCTTTGTAGTCGACAAAAAGATGATGGGTGTCGACTTGTTTTTCTTGAGTCTTCTCCAAGATTTGTGGTAGCGTGAAAATCTGGTCGATGGTGGACTTTCCAGGTCTGAAGCCACACTGGTAAGGTCCAATCAATTCGTTTACCATTGTATCTTTCAATCTTTCACATAAAACGCTCGACAGGACCTTATATGCGATATTAAGAAGGCTTATCCCACGGTAATTGGCACAGATAGTGGGATCGCCTTTCTTGTGGATTGGGCAAAGCACACTGAGATTCCAATCATTCGGAATGCATTCTTCCGACCATATTCTGCAAAGAAGCTCGGGAATGCATTTAAATAGAGCTTCGCCTCCGTTCTTAAACAGCAGGTAAGCCATCAGCTCCCGTGGCTTTGTTATTTTTAAGCCGAGCTATAGCTGTCAGAACTTCATCATAGTCGGGCAGCGAAGCCTCGACGCTGCCATCCGTAATTGGGGTTTCCGGAATATCATCTCTATTGGCGGGATTGTTTTCAGCGTTGCCATTTAGAAGCTTAGAGAAGTGTTCCCTTCATAACGTCAGTGTACTCTGGAAATCTGTCACTAGATTCCTGTTTTCATCCTTGCAGGAAGAGGCCCCGGTTTTAAAACCATCGACAAGGCGTCTTATTTTTTCGAAAAATTTTCGGGTCTCATTCCTGTCACCATACATCTCAATCTTCTCCTTCTCGCGCTTTTCTGATTTTTGGTTTTTTAATCAGTGGACATCCAGGTGGCTTTATGAATATTGAGATTGAATCTAGTGCTACTTACGACCATGTCTCGTACTGCCATGAGGCTGAAGTCAATCAGCCTCATTCCGTTATCGGAGGTGTTGTTGGACCAAAAATATTTTCCTTGCCCACCTTAGCGTTGAAGTCACCAAGCACGATTTTACGTCATGACGGGGGCAGCGCTCGTAAGCATTTTCAAGGCGCTCGTAGAAAATTTCCTTGATCTCATCGTCCTTGTCTTCTGTCGGAGCGTGCGCACATATTAGGCTTATGTTGAAAAATTTAACCTTGATGCGGATTATGGCAAGTCGTTCGTTCACAGGTGTGAATCGCAGGACGTGGGGCCGTAGTCTCTTGCCAACTACAAATCCGCATCCAAACTCGTGCTTCTCCGCATGGCCGCTGTAGTAGATATCACAGGATGCATGCCGAATGCAACCCTGTCCCTTCCATCGCATTTCTTGGATAGCATTGATATCAGCTTTGTATCTTTCCAAGACATCAGTCAGTTGGATAGAGGCACCTTCCCAATGAAGGCTTCGGACATTCCAGGTGCATATCCGTAAATCATTATCAGTTTTTCATTTGCGGAGGTCGTCATCAGATTTGGGGATCAGTTTTCTTCTTTTCTTATTTGTTTTCATTGAAATTTGTTTTTACGGGTGGGCTTCAAACCCGACTCACAACCTATTTTAAGCCTAGGCGACTTGAGGCGATTTTACAAAGATTATGCTGGCCTCGCCAGGTTGAGACAGTCAGACATGTTACATTGTTACATCGCCCCCAGTTTCCCGCCAACTAAATGTACCGACATATAAAAGACAGCGAAATTTTGACATTTTAACTCTCCAATCATGGTTGTAAGCTTGGCTGCATTGAACACATTTTTAGGATCAGTAGCGTATTAACCGAAAGTATGCTGAAAAGAGTGCTGGAAAATGTTATAAATTAGAAGTAAGCACTCATTACCAACACGGTTTCAATATTTTAGAAATGTCGGTAACTGTTACCCAACAGCTTACGTCGATAATATTGTAACAGGTTGCTGTATATACTATAATTAGAAATTAAAAAGCATCTGCTTTCTTTACTTACACCTTTTTGCTAATTTGCATTAAATCTGCTTCTAGACGACGCTACAATGTCTTAAGACAAATTTTCATGTGACTGTCAATTTGCTGCCAATTTGCTTCCACACGAACGTTTTTTCTGTGAGACAAAAATGTAAACAACAACAGCTGTTTATGCCAAAAAGAAAATTTAAAAAATGGATTCAGAGACAACCGTCTTAGCAATTTATAGCGTAATTGTATTAATAACATAATAACAGTTATACTTAAAATATTGAATTAGTGGTAGATTTAGTTGGCAGCTAACTTTAGGGCTTGGTGGTCTTTTATACGTAACTCGCGTAGCCAGTGTTATCTGGATAATGTGACGTCAGAATTTTGTTATCTTAATGTCTCTCGTTTCAACACTAGCGCTGGCGACGATGCGAGTGGTTATAAATGCTGATTTTTTTGTGCATACAAAAAACAATAATGAAAAAACATAAGCAAAAGGTGGATCGTGGCTATCGCTATGTGGTGCGCTGCCGGGCTTTTCTTTGTGCTGCAGCGCCTTTTTAATAAACTTTGGTGGCATGGAATCTTGTCCATGTTGCCTTAGTCAGTCAGTTAAAACACTCCGTAACGATCGGTTAATTTGTATATTTTCATTGTAAATAAAAGTGTAGTGATTAAGTTCAACAAGATTTTATTGTTTCATTAATTTATACTACAATTGGTGACCCCGTGAATTAAAAACGCGCTTAAAATTAAACAAGAAACGATTTTGCAAAAATTATAAAAAACGATTTTAATAAAATTATAAAAAACAATTTTGTAAAAATTCATAAAACACGATTGGTGAAAAGTGAAAAGCGATTGTAAAGTAAAAAAAAATGCGTTAAAGTGATAGTGATTCCTTAAGAACCAAGTTTCACAAAGTAAAAATAACGACTTTTTAACAAAGCGATATTTCAAGACATACTAATTAAAAATTGTTCTGACATAAACACTATGGAAGGAAAAAATTGAAACGAAGGAGCACCGGAAGTCGGCTACGATGAAGGAGCAGTCGGTGGTGCAGACAACGCTGCACCTAGTGCAAGTGTGTATGAAGCAAACTGGGTAGTGGTACAAACACCGCAGTTCTGTCATGATTCGTCAGATCTGTGGTTTTTACAGCTGGAAGCACAGTTCGCTAAGCTGCGTATTAAAAGCGACTCGGAACGGTTCTAAACAGTGGTGGGCACAGTTTCTAAGAAACTGTTAGAGGTTTTCAGTGCCTCCGAACAAGAAAAGCTCCTTGCACTTGGAAGTTTAGTGCTTCCGCGCGCGCCCAACAAAAAAACTAAAAAAACTAAAAATTTAGCCTTGCGAAACAGGTGATGGTAGTGGCACCAACATATGTCGCCTTTATGTAGCCGACTCTGCAACGAGCATGCGGTTTTTGGTGGACACTGGGGCTGATGTATCTGTCATTCCACTAAGCGGCAACGAGCGCTTCAATGAACCCCACTATTTTAAGCTGTTTGCGGCCAATGGCTCACACATCGAGACATTCAGCAGCAAAACAATTACGTTGAACTACAGCTGAGATTTTATCATCGCTGCAGTTAAGACCCCACTGACCGGAGCTGATTTCCTGTGGAAACAAGGTTTTCTAGTCGAAATGCGAAATAATCAGCTCATCGATAATGAAACGAAAATCCAAACGATTGAGGTGTCGGCGGAAGAGGGTAAGTCAACAATTTTTACTTATAATATTAATATGCAGAAAGGTATGTTAATAATGGGTTTTATTAAGGGGTAATTTTTCGAGCTTTCGTCATTTTTACTGATCATAAACCGAGCACGTTTGCTTTTAAGCAGAATCTAAATAAAGCATCACCGTGACAGGCGAGACATTTGGATTTTATCGGTCAATTTTCTACAGACATACGCCATTTGCTTCGTAGAGAAAACGAAGTAGCAGATGCATTGTCCCGTTTGTGCCAGATCACAAAAGCTCTGCCATACATCGATTTAAAAAAACTGGCTTTAGAACAGAAAAAGATTTTCAAATGGAGCGCTAGTTAACGCATTTATTCCGTCGTCCTTAATTTTAAAGGAAATTAAGTTACCAACCAGCGAACAAACGGTTTACTGCAATATGGCCCACGGTAGGGTAAAGTCCTGAACACATTCAGCACAACAAGCGACGAGCGACATGTCTCCATTCTGTCGTTGTAGAGATATGTTGAGCGACTTGATTTTAATAAACGCGACAGTTCAGCAGCAAATGTTTGTAACATTTGATATGCACAATCAATTATTTTTGTGGATTTGTGGATTTTTGTGGATTATTTATTTTTTTATTTATTTATTTATTTCCATCTATGGATAAATTATCCTTACAGACAAAAACAAATCAGGATATAAAATAGGAACATAATTATAAACTGTTTAACAATAGAGTAATAGTTTTAAAGGCATTTTTAGGCATAGAAAAATCAATTAAGTTATTATTATACATTCTGTTTATAGCTATAAGTACTCTATTAATAGGCTCATTAATGGCATAATTGGTTCTATGGCAATTAATATAAAAATAATCATAGTTACGAAGCATTCTTTGTGGAATATTAAACGATAATAATTCAAGTAACTTCTCACAGATGATGTTTCCGTTGATCAAATCGTAAATGAATACTGTGCAATAACCTTCTAGCTTCAAGAGAAGACAGACCAATAAGCAGGCAACGCGTTCTATAGGACGGAAGAGGATCCGACAAACTAATTGAACGTAAAGCAAATTTCAAAAATCTTTTTTGAACTTGTTCCAATCTAGTAATATGCACTGAATAAAATGGGCTCCAGATAAATGAAGCGTACTCAAGGCTAGATCGTACAAGGGACGAATATAAATTTTTAAATGTGTATGGGTCAGAGAAGCCGGTACTATTTCGCTTAACAAACGCTAATAGGGAATATGCTTTGGGGATAATATGGTTTAAATGACAGCTAAAACTAAGGCCTGAATCAAAAATAACGCCTAGATCACGAATTTCGGATAACCTTACAAGCTTAGTGTTATCTAAGGTATAATCAAACGATATGGGAGAATTTATCTTATAATAAGAAACAAAAAAGCATTTTAAAAGGTTTAGTGACAATTGGTTTAGATTAAACCAAGAAAAAACTTTACGAGATCAGCCTGAAGACGATAAGCATCTGACTGATTTTTAACCTTATGGAAAACTTTCAAGTCATCTGCATAAAGTAAAAATTGGGCATTATTAAAACATTTGGAAACATCATTTATAAAAATGATAAAAAGTAATGGTTCAAGAATTCTACCCTGAGGAACCCCTGAAGTTGATAAAAAAGGAAGTGATTTTACGTTTTCAATGACTACATATGAAACTCTATTTGAAAGGTAAGATTCCAACCAAGAAAGAAATAAAGAATGGAAGCCAATCTCGGCAAGCTTGAGTAGTAAAATTTCATGTAATAGTTTATCAAAGGCTTTGGATATGTCGGAGTAAATGACATCCAACTGGTACCGCTTTTCAATTGTGGTGATGCAGTAATTTGTGAATACACTAAGATTTGTTGTAGTTGACCTACCAGAAACAAAGCCATGTTGATTGGGACAAATAACATTTTTTAATGCAAAGTACATTTTATCTTTTACTATTTTCTCAAAGAGCTTGGAACTATTAGTTGACTTAGAGATAGGTCTGTAATTTAGGACGTCATGTTTATTGCCGGATTTAAAAACTGGGGTTATAAGCGAAACTTTCCATTTATCAATGAATACACCTGCTTTAAGGGATTTGTTAAAAATTATGCATAGAGGTAAAGATAAAGATTGCACACAATTTTTTAACAAAAAGGACTAAAACCGTCTAAGTCACATTTTGCGGAGTTTTTGAGATTACCAATAGCAGTTTCAACATCAGAAAGAGTAACCATAAGACTACCAAAATTTATACACGATTCAACATTATCAACAACATGTGAGGTGATCGGATCAGGATTTCTGACAAAATTTGATTTGAAATAATTTGCAAACAATTGTACTGTGTCATTTACAGAGTATGAATTTATACCATTATAAAACGTAGAAGAAGGAATATTAGATAAGCCTTTCTTAGATTGGATAAAGCTCCACAAAGATTTAGCATCGGTTTGAATGCGATTTTCTATGCTAAGAACATATTGATTATAAAGAAATTTGTTTAAAAAATTGAATTCGCGCGAAAAGTGTTCATATTTTACCTTGCACTCAAATTTTCTAGAATTTTTGAACTCATTGAAAAATTTATTGCGCAAATTCTTCAATTTTTTAAACCCTTAGTGTATCAAGGGAGCTTATGGATTTTTTTTCTTAAAGGAATGTCATTGGCAAGTATATTTATGAAATTGTGTCAACGACGCGTACCCGACGAGTAAAAGTCAGTCGACGTGAGACCGTAGAGCAGACTAGTTCTGTGTGTTCTTCCGCTGAATCGAGACATGAAATTTATCGACACGAGTATTATTTTGAACATTCATTTCTTTATTTTCTGTGGATTTAATTTACTTTTACTTAATAAAATAAATCGTATGTGGATAATTTTTCAATCAAATAATTGTTTGAGTTTTCAATCGGGTATCTTGACACATCAGAAGTGGGATTTAAGACGCATTCGAACGAAAAACAACGACGCTTACGCCGGCAGCAACGTTAAGCCGCACGTGGCAACGAATTTAATAACGTACCAACCAATCAGGGTACAGTCATTGCCAGCGGGGAAAAAAAAGAACAAAGAGCTTTACGAATAATAACAAAATAAAACAGCGAACAACAGTAACGGATCGCAACGAAAGAAAGAAGACAGAAGAAACTCTACGAGCACGAAATAGCAAAGGAGAACGAAATCAACAACAACGGCGTCAGTAACACAAGCGCAACGAACAAAAACGCAGCAAGCAACGGAACAATAAAAACGGCGTTTACTGGAAAAAAAACAAGGGTCGCAACAAGAAAAAAGGCTTTATAAGCTTTATAAGTTAGCAAAGTCAAAAATAGAAAATTGAAATCATTTTGATAGAAATAAAAATACGAATTAATATGACAAATGGCAAAGGAAAAGACACTGTGAAGCTTAGCACACTCAGACTGGAACAAATTAATTGCTTGTTAAGGGAGTATAATGTGCACGTGACAGGCAACAAAGCCACGAAACTTGCCAAATTAATTGAAACACTAGGCACCGACGAAATTGACGCAGAGCAAGTAGAGGTGACGGAACCGTGGCAGCAGCAGATGCACGAGCTGAGAAATGTGGTATCAGCGTTAGCGGATCAGGGAGCACGAATGGCAGCGAACCAAGGAGCACCAGCATCAACGAATCATGACGATACAGAGTTTCAAGGTTTTGGCACGCCGCAGCACGGTCCAATGACTCTTCCAACGATGCGGTCAATACCAGATTCCGCACAGGTGCGTTCTCTTAACGATGTGCACAATATAATTGGCGTTCTGCCGGATTTTGATCCCCTGAAAAGGGCACCAACATCAGTGCAGTTTTTGAGTAAAATCCAGCAGCTTCAACAACTTTATGCGTGGAGTAACGAAACTGTACTGTTTGCAGTGCAGCACAAGCTACGAGGTGTCGCGAAAGAGTGGTTAGACGCGCAGCCAGTTTTCCAGACATGGTCAGAATTTGTGGTCAAATTAAAAAGGGACTTTCCAAGCTCGATGAGTGCAGCAGATATCCACCGCGAACTCATGCAGCGGAAAAGAAAGGTGAGCGAAACATTCAGCGAATACTATTACGCCATGTTAACTATGGGCCGTCGAGGTGAGTTAGATGAAATTTCAATTCATCTAACTCACGCACCTTACTCACGATGAACTTGCAAACATGCAACGATTTGCTGAGATCAATAGAGAATTTGCCACCTGCTTTTTCAAATTCACGGTTTGTAAGCTCCTCACGCAACGACCCGCCTGAACGCAAGGTGAAAATTCAATCAACGGCGACCGAAAGGCGTGGTCCTAAATGTTTTAACTGCAACGAGCTGGGACACAAAGCAGTTAAATGTCCACATCCGCAGCGTAAATTGCGATGCACTCTTTGTTCCAAGACGGGACACGAAGGAAAGGACTGCAGGACAACTAAAAAGACCACAGTAGCACAAGTGGTAGACAGCGTCGCTCAAGTTCTGCATTGCGTTGCTCCAACACCACCGATCATGAAGGATGTGTGCATATGTGATCGTACGCTGAGTGCTTTTGTGGACACTGGCAGTGACTATTCGCTTATAAACGAGTCATCAACGCTAATAAGCAACCAACGCATAAAATGCTACAAGCGACTCAAAGGTTTTGGAGGCTCAATTTTCGAATCGCTAGAATTTGTACACACCGAGATGGAAATGGATGGTCGTCGCATGAACGTAAAATTGCACATCATACCTTACGAATTTCTTCACCAGGATATCCTTCTAGGCCGAGACATATTGTGTCGCGAAAATCAACGGGTAGTCATCGAAGACGGCATGTTACAAATTCAACATGACGTGCTGGCGCAGTTTAAAATAAAAGATAAATTAAACGGAAAAGACCAAAACAGTATAAAATTTGTGCTTAATAATTATATTGACTGTTTTTCAGAAAATATCGAGCGTCTGGGTTGTTGTGGTACCACTCAAATGGAGATAGAGCTTACGACCGACAACCCAATCTTCGGAAAAAGGTATCAGGTACCCTTCGCTCAAGGAGAAACATTATCGGGCATAATAAACAACCTTTTGGATCATAAGATCATTCGTCCAAGTACGTCACCTTATGCGGCGTAGACTATCGCGCACTGAATGCAGTCACAGTGAAAAAACAGTTCCCAATGCCGATTGTTGAGGATCAACTAGCTCAGCTCTCTGGAAAGAAGTTCTTCACCACATTGGACATGACCAGTGGATACTATCAGATACCGCTGAAAGAAGAAAGCAAGCAGTATACTGCGTTCCTGACGCCAGACGGACTGTTTGAGCATAACGTTATGCCTTTCGGGTTGGTAAATGCACCGATGTATGTCCAGGAAATGGTGACGAAGCTTATACGAACTGTGGAACATAAACCGAACATCATCAGCTACGTGGATGAAGTAATCATCGCGACGGAAACAACGGAATTGGGGATTATGGTGATGAATGAACTCCTGGGCGCAATTAAAGGAGCCAATCTCACACTACGACCGTCGAATTGTGTCTTCATGATGACAACGGTGGACTTCCTGGGCCACATTATAAGCGCTGATGGAATCCAGCCTGGAAAAGAGAAAACTAAATGTATCAGCGAATTTCCAGTGCCAGCCAACGTAACGGATGTACGTAAGTTTTTAGGTGTGACTAGTTTCTTCAGGAAATTTGCCACGATGGTGGCTGAAACTACAAGAGTTTGATTTTAAAATCATACACCGAGCAGGAGCGAAAATGCAGCACGTCGATGGCCTAAGTCGAGCGCCAGTTCTGCCTCCACAAGGAATAGTGACCGTGGCTGATAAAGTTTTAAAAATATTTAATTACGATGACGATTGGATTTACGCGATGCAAATTCAAGACAGCAAATTACGAAATATTGTTGCCATTCTAAAGGGAGATACAAACGAAGACCAAGCGACAACAAAGCAGATTAAAGACGACTACGTACTGCAAGCAGGACGGTTGCATCGAAAAGTGAACGGTCAATCCAAGCTGGTATAGTACCACAGAATATAAGGTGGTGAATTTTGAAATCGTGTCACGACGATGCTGGACACTTCGGCGTATATAAGACCATTGATCGAGTACAGAAATCATTCTGGTTCCCGAGGATTCAACGATACGTTAAATCATATGTAGAAGCATGTCCAGAATGTTGCTTAAACAAGTGAAAGGTGGAAAACCGAATGGCCAAATGCAAATTAAGGATGTGCTACCGATACCATTTCGAGCTGTTAACATTGACCATCTCGATCCATTTAGTATTTAGTATTTAGTATTTATTGAGTCTTTGGAAGAATTCCTTACAGACTAAAACAAAAAAATATTTCTTAAAGTTAAAGGAACTTAAATAACTTATATCGAAATAAATTAACATAAAATTAATTACAAAAGTCTTTGCAAAGCATACTTAAAATCAACTTTAGTCATACAAAAATCGATGGAGCTATCTTTGTATATATTATTAAGCAATGAAAGAGACCTATTAATGGGCTCATTGATGGCATAGTTAGTTCTGTGACATTTAATATGAAAATATTCTGATGCACGTAACGATCTAGAAGGTATATTAAAAGATATAAGCTCAAGAAGCAAAGGACAGTCAATATTACTATTAATAATGTCATAAATAAACATTATACCTTGAATCAACCGCCTCATTTCAAGACTTTCAAGACTTATAAGCATGGACCGAGAAGTATACGAGGGAATAGGCTCAGTAAAAACAATTGAGCGTAATGCATACTTAAGAAATTTCTTTTGTATACGCTCCAAACGATTAACGTGAACACCGTAATACGGGTTCCAAATGAGTGATGCATAATCCAAATTAGATCGTACAAATGAAGTATAGAGCTGCTTTAAAGTATAAGGGTCAAGAAAAGCGGAACTATTTCTTTTAATGAAAGCAAGAAGGGAATACGCCTTCGGAATTATGCGATTAATATGGCAAACAAAACTAAAACGAAAGTCAAAGAAAACACCAAGATCACGTATTTCATTAACTTTTTTCAAAACAACACTATTAATGTAGTACGAAAAACTTATGGGTGTATTAATCTTGGAGACAGTCATACTGCAACATTTATTCAGATTCAAAGTAAGACCATTATTTTTAAACCAGGTTAAGCAATTATTCAATTCAGTTTGAAGAACTTGACAATCTGAATAATGATTTATTTTGTAATAGATTTTCAAATCATCAGCGTACAATAAAAAGGAAGCTGAAGAAAAACATTTTGAGATATCATTAATGAATAAAATGAATAGTAACGGACCAAGGATACTGCCTTGCGGGACTCCAGATGTTACCAAAAAAGGTTCAGAATTCACGTTCTCTATGGAAACATAAGATACCCTATTAGACAAGTAGGAACTAAGCCACGAGAGAACCGATGAATGAAAACCATACATGGACAATTTCGAAATCAAGAGATTATGTGGAACTTTGTCAAAAGCTTTCGATATATCTGAATAAATAATGTCAACTTGGGTACCTTCTTCAAATGAATTAATGCAATATTTTGTGAAGATGCTTAAGTTAGTTGTAGCTGACCTTCCCTTAACAAAACCATGCTGGTAAGGACAGATAGTATTCTTTACCGCGAAGTAAACTTTCTCCTTTACAATTTTTTCAAAAACTTTGGATATATTAGTAAGTTTTGAAATTGCCCTATAATTTTCAATATTGTTCTTATTTCCAGATTTAAAAATAGGAGAAATAACAGATATTTTCCATTTATTAATAAATATGCCAGAAGCAAGAGATTTGTTGAAAATCAATAAGAGCGGAAAAGAAATAGCTTTAATACATTTTAATAAAATGTGAGAACAAAGTCCATCAAGGTCACTTTTAAAAGAATTTTTTAAGCTAAGAATACCATTTTCAACATCAGTTAAGGATAGACAGAGATTGCCGAAATCCAGGAAAGAATCAACATTTTCTAGTTGAATATTATTAGAATTCTGTTTACTAAAATTCGAAACGAAAAATTTTGCAAATAAATTGGCAGTATCAAACAAAGTATTCGATACCTTATCATTGTAAAACATAGACGAGGGAATGTAAGACGTACCTTTTTTGGTTTGAACATATCTCCAAAATGATTTCGGATCAGATTTCATACGACTCTCAAGATTCAAGATATATTGCTTATAAAGAAACTTATTTAAAAAATCAAACTCTCGTTTATAATATATAAATTTTTCATTAAATTCTATAAAACCTGTAGATTTAAATTTCGAACAGAATTTATTCCGAAGGTTCTTTAACTTTTTTAGACCATTTGTATACCATGGTAGTTTATAAAACTTCTTTTTTAGAGGAATATTAACCAGTACATGATCTAATAAGTACTTTTGGAAAACCTCAAAACAATCTTGAGTATCAAGCCCATTAAAGAGCTGATTCCAGTTTATGCCATCAATAAGACCATTTAATAGATCATAATTACAATTATTATAATCATAAAAATATAAATGAGAGTTATTTACTTTCAAGAAAGAATAAAATTCAATTTCAAAACATAGGGCTGAGTGATGTAATGTTGCCGCAGAGATGGGGCAAGCGCATTCAAATAGTTTAACTTTTAAAAGTTTACTTACAAAGATTAATTCTATTATCTTAGATAATTTATTTAGAACAAAATTGATCTGAACAAGATCACAACTTAGAAAACTATCAACCAGGTGAATTTCCAGCGGTTTGTTGACATTTAATGGAATAAATACCGAAATATCATCTGGAGCAGGGGTCCAGATTAAACTACTAAGGTTGAAGTCTCCAACAACACAAAAATAGTTATCACAGCTAACAGCAGTAGACAACGAAATAATATTATCCACGTGTTTGCAGTAGAGTTCAGAGGAACTATTTGGTGGAACATAAGATGCGCACAAGACAATACTACCAAGGGGGTGGTATACCATAATGCAAAGTTGATCCAAGAGTCCATCAAAGGTGTCAATATTACATGCAGATGAACATAACTCTCTTCTGATAGCTACCAGCACACCACCTCCTCTAGAGAAACCAGTTTGTAGAGAGCTCCGATCTTTGCGATATATTTGAAACTTAGATGAATCAGCAATTTCACAATCATAAAAATCATCATTAAGCCATGTTTCAATTAGCACATAAACATCATAATCAGCATCCGAGATAAAATTACGTACAGTGAGTAATTTTGTTCGCATCCCAGAAAGATTTTGGTAATAAAATCTTAAGGGACTTGTACTAGCCGATGGGTGGCTCGAATCAGTTACTTTCTGATCTGCGTAAACCCTTTCACTCCGAAAAAAGAAGATGAAAACGGTGTGACCAAAACATCTGTGGGCCAGATAGCTGCATTAAAAACCTTATCATAACACCACGCAGGAATGACTAACTTAAAGGAAATTCTTTTTAAGATAGACAAATCAGCATCTTTTTTCACCAAACTATAGCAAGCAATAAGTTGTTTATCAATTTGAGCGTGAGATGAAACATATTCAACAATATTTTCCACTGTGACTGTTGGTTTGAAAGAAGAGATATGTAGAGACTTTTTAAGAGAAGCTACATCAAGCTCAGAACTTGCATAATTTCCAATAACAAATGCATTATTTTTACTTTTTGTTTTGTTATTATTCTTCTTATTACGAACTTGTTTCCACAGTTCATTTGACGAGGCTTCAGTATGACCATAAGTAGGCTCATCATCATCATGCGCATTCACAGACCCAACAACAGATGCAACAACAGAGTCAGCAGGTGACATATTGAGCGTAGCAGCATAAGAGAGGCTTTGTTGTACGACCGATGAGACAGCAGACAGTGTTTGATGCGCTGCGGAGCCAGATGAAGAGGCAGTATCAATAATCGGCAGAGCACCGGGCAAACAATTTTCAACAGCAACAGTAGCAGCATGCATATTTACATTAGCATTCTCAGAACCGGTTTTGGCAGAAGACGAAACAGCAATAACCGGCAAAGCAGAAGGCAGACAATTTTCGACAGCGACAGCAGTAGCAGCATCTGTATTAGCAACCACACTCTCAAAGCCAGTTGTTGGCGAAGAGGGTACACTAATGAGCGGCAAAGCAGAAGAATGGGCAGCAACAGTGGCGATTACAGCAGCATTGTTGCTTTTATCAGTTTTCTTACTTTTTCCATTGTTATTTTTAGGCAACAAAGCAACTTTTAATTCACGAACTTCAGAAATTAAATTTGTAATTGTTGCAATTAAATTACTTACGAAAAAAAAATTATTTACGAAGAGTAAGAAGGGTAATTCATATTTAATCGTTTTAGTTTGTTCTTTCAGTGGGTTTACCATACTGAGAGCCGTGCGAAATACAAAAACCACTCCGATGATAACAATGCTGCAGGATGTCATGTCACTTTTTGGCCAATCGTTACAACTTACGTCCGATAGAGGAACGGCCTTCACTTCGAAAGAATTCGAAACGTTTATGAACAAGCATGGTGTTCACCACGTTAAGACTGCCGTTCGAACCCCCCGGGCAAATGGCCAAGCCGAGCGGGTGAACAGAACCGTTTTAAGTGCACTTAAAGGTTCTGCACCACAAAATAACGAATGGGACACCACGTTGCCGGGAATCCAGTGGACTATCAATACGCAGCGTAATGCAACAACGAAGTTTTCACCGAACGACCTCGTCTTTGATTTCAACCCACGAGACGTCAGCCAAAACCGAATTATTCAAGCTCTTCGCGACGAAACGATAGATGGTAACCATGATAGACAAGCAGAAGCAGCTGAAAATATTGCCGAAGCCCGACGCAAATGGAAAATCCGATACGACGCTAAGCACAGCGAACCACGTCAATATAAGGAGGGTGATCTGGTGGTAATTGACCACGTACCACAAGCAACTGGAGAGTCCCATAAACTAGATCCAGCGTACAAAGGACCATATATGGTGACAAAGGTTCTGAAATTCGATCGTTACATAGTTGAGGACCTGCCGGACAAGCAACACACACAGCGACACTACAGCAACGTACTTTCAAGCGATCATTTAAAGCAATGGTTTAATTCAGACCCAAATTTAGATTACACCGACCAAGAAAATCCGGATTCGTCAGGAGACGACGATGGTCAGGAACGGCCGAGCTATCAACGACGCGTACACGACGAGTAAAAGTCAGTCGACATGAGACCGTAGAGCAGACTAGTTCTGTGTGTTCTTCCGCTGAATCGAGACTTGAAATTTATCGACACGAGTATTATTTTGAACATTCAATTCTTTATTTTCTGTGGATTTAATTTACTTTTACTTAATAAAATAAATCGTATGTGGATAATTTTTCAATCAAATAATTGTTTGAGTTTTCAATCGGGTATCTTGACAATTGCTTTTAAAGATATCATAGCAGCTCGAAGCCTCAAGGCTACCAAAAAGCGACTCCCAATCAATACCGTTTATGAGCCGATTTATAGTCACAAAATTGCAATTTTTAAATTATTATTGTTCTAAATTATTAATAATCAAGAATTCATAAATTTTAATATTAAAGGAAAGCGCAGAATGATGAACAGTCGAATCAGAGATAGGAAATGGACATAAAATGGAATAAATCATAATTAAGGGACTTAGTTATAAAAATTAAATCTAGCAATTTAGATAATTTATTGAAAATAGCATTAATTTGAACCAAATCCATACTAAAAAAATTATCGATGAGATTTATTTCATGTGCTTGGTTTACAGTTGTTGGCACGCAAGTGTTATCATCCGTTGAACAGGCCCAGCTTACATTGCTAAGATTAAAATCACCAACAACACAGAACTTATCTTCCCCATAAATTGTAGATAATGATAAAATATTCTTAACATGAGCATCATAAATATCATATGCACTGTTAGGCGGAATGTAAGAGGCACAGACAATCATTTTCCCTTTTGGAAGCAGAATGGAGATGCAGACCAGATCAATTAATCCATCCACGGTATCTATATTGCACAACGAGGAGCATAATTTTTTCCGAGCAATAATCAGAACTCCACCACTAGAGTACCCAGTCAAAATAGGGCATCGATACTTGGAAAATTTTAGGATCAGCAATCTCTTCATCAAAAAAATACTTATTTAGCCAAGTTTCCACCAGTATAATAACATCATAATCGCTTTCCGAACAAAAGGAATGTATAGCATTCAACTTAGTACGCATGCCAGATACATTTTGAAAGTAAAATTTGAGGGAGTTTTTTAAGCTAGCGGGAATAGTTCTGATTAGTTTTGTTGCATATTCATCTGTGGTATCTTCCTGCACGACATATTTTTTGGTTCTAAAAAAGAGAACGGGCGAACACGAACAACTGCAGGCCAAAACTCAGGGCTAATTATTTTGTCTTGATAACACACAGGAATCCCAAGCTTAAAATTTACCCTTTTTAAATTTAATTCATCAGTATGCTTTTTCAACAGACGAAAACAAATAATATGTTGCTTATCAATATTTTCATGAGAAGAAACATATTCAATGATATTAGTGTAGCTGACCACTCGCAGAAATGAAGAAATATGAAAAAATTTCTTCGGCATAAAAACTCCAAGTTCAGCATTAGAACCAGTTCCGAAAATAGTTAAAGGCTCACTTTGCTTATTTGTTCGTTGTTCACTTACATTTTTATTTAGATCATGTTGTAATTCAGTTATTTGCGACGTACCAACAATAGAAGCATGCTCAGCTATTAATGCATTAGAAGATATAGGCATAGGCAGAGCGGGTACAGACGGCAAAGGGACCGCAGGTGAAGAGACAGCGACAGCTTTTATATGCTCATTAGCTTTTATATACTCTTTGTTATTAGCAGCAACAATAGCAGAATATGTTTTCGGATTTTCAGAGCTGGGAATCAAAGGCAAATTCTTCGAGGCAGCACCAACAACAATTTCAACAGCATTTTTACACGAAACTAATTCAATAGCAGGAGTATCAGCATCTGGAACAACAACCACAACATCATCGTCCACAGCATCAACAACAACAGCAGGAGAGACGGCACTTGCAGCAGAAACCGGTTTTCGAGAGCGAGAGCGTAGTTGAGTGGATACACTCGTGACAATTGCATTATTAATTGGGGCAGCAGGCTTACGAGAACGAAGACGAGGCAATGCCAGAGAAACAACATTAGAACCAGCATTAGAAACTGGTGATGAAGGCAAATTTGATTTATTTGTATTTGCGGCTAATTGCACTGGGCAGGGACCGTAACGGCTATGGTTTTTATCAAAAAAGTCAGATAATAACAGTTATCATTTAACTTTTATTTTTTCCGACAAAAATACTAGTTATTTAATGCCTTTTATTTTTTCGGGCAAAAATAACTGTTACTTTTGACTTTTATTTTTTTGGTCAAAAATAACAGTTATTTTGTGCCTTTTATTTTTTCGGTCAAAAATATCAGGCAATTTGAATTCTTTTAAAGGCCACTTGAACGGCGAAAAAAGTTTTATGCAATTTTTATCGTCCCATCAGCGCGCACATTTTGAGCTATAAAACTTTTTAGTTTTTAAAGTTTTTTATTCGGCCTTTGAAAAAGTACAAATTGCCTGATATTTTTGACCGAAAAAATAAAAGGCACAAAATAACTGTTATTTTTTACCTAAAAAATAAAAGTCAAAAGTAACAGTTATTTTTGCCCGAAAAAATAAAGGGCAAAAAATAACAGTTAATATTAATTTTTATAGTAACAGCCAAAAATTTAAAAGGCATTTAATATTCGCGAAGCTGCTGCCATTACAATAATAATGGTATATTTAAACAAGTCCTCCGGGCACTTTTTCGTTATGCCTTTTTCATCTGAAAATTGTAAAATAACAATTATTTTCGGTCCCTGGCACTGGGTCATTGACCTTATTGTTTAGTAACTGCAAAAGCAGAGATTTCATCTCACTTACTTCCGAAGTTAGACTAATTAAAGTTGATGCGAAATCGTCACACGTCACATCCAAGCAACGATCACACAAAAAATTTAAGTTTGTATGACTTTTGAGTATTTCACTCTGATGTTCATTCAGATTAACACAATGTGCATGAAATACTTTCGAGCAAAAATGGCACTTAACAAAATTTTCAGTCGATACTAGACAGTTTTTACATTTAACGCAGCTCATAACTAAGCACGTCAGATCAGACTCGCGATTGAACATAGACATTTGTGGCACAAAACAATGACAAATGTATACAATGGAAGAAATTTCCTTTTGTCGCGTGTCATATTAGAATTAAGTTGAAGCTGGCGACAACGGCATTCGATGCCGCGCGACAATGTCGTCGTAAAGTCTCCAAGTATTCTTCCCATAAGAGTTACATGTAAATTAAAAGTGACATTTGGTGCTCGTCGCCTGTCGCGAGCTATGTGTTCACTGCTTAAGGCCATTGGTTCCGACAAGTCTCAGGGAGCAAATCATGACAAAACTACATGGCATTGCACACCCCGGCAAGCGAGCAACTAATCCACGAGAGATTCGTTTGGCCCGACATGAAAAGCATAATTCCGAATTTGTGAAACGATGTATTCCCTGTCAGCGAAGTAAGGTAACGCGCCATAATAAATCCTCACTTAGTTTTTATCAGGCACCTAGCGAAAGGTTCGAACACATCAACATAGATCTGGTGCGACCTTTACCAGCCTGCAGAAATAATCGTTATTGCATAAACATCACTGATCGTTTCACACGATGGCCGGAAGCAATACCGATTCCGGACATGACGGCAGAGACCGCCGCACGAAATCTGCTATCAGTCTGGATTGCTAAGTTTGGAGTACCTCTTCGAATTTCGACCGACCTAGGGCGACAATTTGAGTCTGATTTATTCCGCCAGCTGAACGTTTTTCTAGAAATACACCTTTACCGAACTACTTCTTATCAACCCCAATCTAATGGAATGATAGAGAGGTGGCACCGAACATTGAAAGCGACAATCATGTGCTATGACAGTGACGACTGGTGTGGAATGCTACCGTTAGTTCTACTGGGACTCCGTTCATCGATTAAAAAAGATATTGCGGCAACGCCGGCTGAGTTGGTTTACGGTACCCCCTTAAAATTGCAAGGTGAGTTCCTGTGTCCATCATTACAGTGACCAAACGAGACGGATTTCATTAAATAGCTGAGACGGATGATGTGTAAGATCGCACCTACACAGGCAAGTCATCATGACAATCCTCGAATTTTCGTGCAGAGCGACTTGAAGGATTGCACGCGTGTTTTTGTGGGAATCGATAAAGTATAACACCCTCTACAGTCTTGCTACGACGGCCCATTCAAGGTGCTAGAGAGGGCAGACAAGTATTTTGCCATCGATGTGAGAGGCAAAAAAAAATTTCAATTGATAGACTAAAGGCAGCAAACTTACCAAAGTTCGACGACTTGTACTTAGCAATCCACTGATAAGGCCATGAAAACTTTTTTCGATACATCAAAGAGCAACAGGGCAAAATCAAATCACACGACAACTTCGGCAATAAACGCTGCGAAACGGTCCAGCGCATCGTTGAACACCGCGGGACCAAGGGTTATTAAGCCTCAATCGTATCGAGACAAATCCTAACACTTCCAGTTCCTGAGTTTAACAGCACGAATGTGGTGCGATCTAAGCCATAATATACCAGAAAGACCGTGACTTTTTCCGAGGGACGACGACGGACATTCACGAGTCTTACCTAAATCAAAACGAAAAGTCGTGACAATTTTCGACTCACCGCTGGACACCGAGGGACGTCCTCGATGTTTGTCAGCTTCACCGCGAGAAGTTGTGATCTTTTCCAACCCGATGAGGGAGGTCACGAGAAATAATCGAAAGATCACATCACCATATAAGTTCGCAACCACAAGAGATGTCTGTCAAAAAACAGCGCCGGTCCAAACGAGGAGCGGCAGAAGAGTTCGACCTCCACCTCGTTTTGCAGCATCGCGCCTTATGAACTAGGGGGGGGGGAGTATTGCGGCGGAACCTTTAGTTCCATCCCGCCCTTCTCTTGTGCTCTTCAAGCGTTTGGCGACACTTTGTCGAAATATTAAACTTAGATATCCACTCTTTGTTTATAGCATCTTAGTTTGTCACAAAAGTGACAATCTAAGCAAGTTCCTTAAGTGACTAAACGATCATTTAATACGTTTATGTAGTGCACACATACTGACGTGGTGACACACCGACGTTCCGTCCATTTGACGAAACTTTATACTTTCTATCGTCACTTTGACGCTAAGCTATGCGATGACGAATGGTATAGCGATGGGCAGGCAACGTTTGTTGTACAACAACAAGTATCGGTTTTTCTTTTGCCTTGCGCTAGCTGCCTGTGTGTTGGCGTAGCTAACCAACCCCCAGGCTAGTGCGCAGCCAGTGTTAGCTGGATAATGTGACGTCAGAATTTTGTTATCTTAACGTCTCTCGTTTCGGCACTAGCGCTGGTGACGAAGCGATTGGTTATAAATGCTGATTTTTTGTGCATACAAAAAACAATAATAAAACAACATGAGCAAAGGGTGGATCGTGGTTATCGCTATGTAGTGCGTTGCCGTTCTTTTTAATATACTTTGGTGGCATGGACTCTGGTCCATGTTGACTTTTTATTGTTTCATGAATATTGTAGTATATATTCTTCCTTAATTTTAAAAATTTGGATTAAGAATGAAATTTGAAAAACAAAAATTTTGTGATATAATTTTCATATGTTTTGAACAAACTTTAAAACTAAAAAAAATAAATGCAGAATCACAAAAGCCATAAAATGCTGAATATACAAAATTCAAGACACTTTTTCTTAATTCCTTTTCCATTTATTTGCGTGCAACAACAACACAGCAAAACCGGTTTCATGCAACAACAATGCGCGTTGTTGAAAGCTTGCAATCTTTATTTTATTTTTCCTGAACTTTTTGTTATATCAATCTGAAGTTCTGCAATATAATATTCAATTTTATACACAAGGTTATACCCAACTACAAGATTTTCTTTTTCAGAGCAATTGGGTACTCCATCAATATCATTCATGCAACGTTTGCAACCAACAGTTCGAAACTACGTAGAAAATAGACCAAGATACTCAGGATACTCTTTTGAAAGACTTTTTCCAGATGTGTTATTTCCAAGTGACAACAATGAACAAAGTCGACGGAAAGCTTCTGAAGCCCGTGACCTTTTAAGTCGAATGCTAGTAATCGATCCAGAGCTTCGTATTTCAGTTGAACAAGCTCTTTTACATAGTTATATAAATGTTTGGTATGATGCCGAAGAAGTAAACGCTGTAAGTAAAATTTCAATGTGTATCACTGAATTTGTTATATTATTGATTTTCTAATATGTGTTAATTATCCATATCATATCGGACGCTTTTCGAAACTCAAATATATGTAAAAATTTGCTACTTTGCACGTAGATAGTACTCTAAAAAAAATAAAAATATTTGCATATTTCTTATTTTGATTTTCTATGATTAAAATACAAATTCTAAATGTTTGATAGCTAAAATCATTCTTGATTTTAAATACAAATTCTAGTTGTTTGATAATTTAAAATCGTTTATTGAGCTTTAGGTCAGGTTAGAACAATTAATTGCTCTAACGAATTTTTTCCAAAGAAACAATAATAACATTTTTCAATATTTAAATCAAAACATCACTAGCTGATTTTATTGCAATTTCGGCCCTGCTACAGGCTTCATCAGAAATCTTTGTGATGCCGGCGGGAATCGAACCCGGGCCGTGATCGCCGTTCGCAAGCGCATTTTAGCGCACTACACCACAGAGGCGATGAGATTTCTTTAATATTCTGGAAGGAGGTCTGGAAGTATGGAGAATTTGGAATTAATTTGATTTATTTTGGAATTATGATATTCAAAACATTTAGATATCACTTTAAAAATAACATAATTTTTCCAAAATTGAATATCAGCATTGTATTTCTTCGAAAAATTGTTTAGTGGTTTATGTTATAAGAAAAATGCTGACTCTGAATCAGTACTTTTGATAACACTTCAATATATTGTGGAGATCACACTCTTAAGCAGTTCCCTAGATATTTCCTATATGGAATTGCCACACACAATTTAGAGTAGAAATTAGAGCGAAGAAGTGTTATTATTTTTCACATTCCAGTTAGAAAAGCAGCGCGGTCTCTGTTCATTGGGACGGAAAGCTTCTCTCTAAAATGATTAAACAAAACAGAGCGGAAAAATAATTATTACTTCTCCTGGTATTGAAAAACTATAGGGTTCTTCTGCAAACTCTTGTTTAATGTGGAGCTCTTGATAAAGCCGTGGCGATGTCATTTGATACAACTGCTTCCAATACTGGTCGATTCAGTAGAGCCTGCAAATTGCTTCAAGATAGCATTGGTCGTGATTTTATACCACTAGCATGCATACACTATATTCATGAGGTATTTACGTGAAGCATTCGAAATTAAATTCGGCAAAACAACAACATCAGGTTTTTACTATTTGAAGTTTGTCGGATAACTCGAATTAAAAACAAAATTAATGTTGCAGGCTTGTGAATCCGGTGAGTGACAAATGCGATCAGTAAAAAAATATCGAAAAAAGTTGCTCGAGATGTGATTTGTTTCTGCAAATATCGGCAAAAGTTTCTGCACCTCGTGCCGATTGCATCTAAAAGCATTTATATTTTGGATATGTTTACTTTTAAAACAAATCATATTCGTGATTAGAGCATTTTTATTGTGACAATGTACGTCAAAGCTTGGTTTCACTTCACACGATTTGTTTCTGCTCCAATAAAAGACCTATAAGGTCATTTTCACCTATTATCAAAGTGCTGTACTCATTACAACCTTTATCCCGACCTATCATTCTTAAAAATCGAACATCAAATACCAGTTATACCTTAAAAACGATTTTGGCGGTTTTTAGGGCGTGGCAGGATCGACAATTTTTAATGTCCTGAAATCCTCTCGCTATAAGCTTTCATATGAGGTGCGCACTTGTGTAACTTTTTTTTTTCGTATGGAGGTCGACTCACTCTAGTGTTCATTCGTGGCTAAAAATTACGAATATAATTTGTAGAAAAATTTTTTAATATAAGAATATGTATTGAAAAGTGTCGGTGAAACAAGGGTAAATGAAATTCTATCGTAACTTATTATGCCTTGTTCATATTACGCGTTTTTGTCGTTATTGCAACACCGCTCTCAATTTTTTTTTTCGCAAACGCGGCTGAAAAATACTGAATTTCGTATGTATTAAAATACATTTATTTATATAATATTCAATCTTTTTCAGCCGCGTTTGCAAAAAAAAAATTTCAGAGCGGTGTTGCGTGTTTCGACGCGGAAATCTTTGAGTTAAACCTGATATCAAGCCATTGCAATCTGAGGAAGAACAAAGAACCATGGAACTGCTGAACAAATCTGTAAAAATATCTGGTGAAAGACACGAAGCTGGTCTGTAGTGGCGAAGTGAAAAGGTAACCTTTCCAGATGTCACTGCACCGCTTGAGAAGTATAGAGCGCAAAATGGTCCGAGATCCAAAATACGCCATAGAGTACCAAACGAAAATTGAAGAATATGTTAAAAAGGATAGCAAGATGTCTTACTACAGAAAAGGCCGAAATACGCACAGGTAAAAAATTATATTTACCACATTTCGGAGTTAAGAACTTAAAAAAAAGGAATATGACTTGTTTTTGATGCTGTCGCGGAAATAAATGGCTCGTCTTTAAACAAAGCCTTACTGCCCGGTCCAGATACAAATAAACCACTTTTAAGAGATTCTTTTCTTTCCTCTTTAGATAGAGGCGCCAATTGCCGTTTGTGGCGATATAAAAGAAATGTTTCACCAGGTAAAAATTATTCGAGACGACCAGGATTGTCAGCGATTTTTATGGAGAGGTGGTGGTAACTCTTTTTTGCCTGTGAAGTCAAAATGTCAGGGGTCTTAATACCAAACTTTTCGATATTTTCATAAACAGTTTTGATTTTGAATATAACATAATTTTTACAGAGACTTGGCTTCGCTCTAATATCTTAAATTCTGAAATAATGTGCAATAAATATCAAATTTTTCGTAAAGATCGTCATGATAAGATCGGTGGTGGTGTTTTGATAGCTGTTCAAAACTCGCTTGCATCTGAAGAATTGACAATTATTGACACCAGTGACATTGAGTTCATTTGTGTTGCAGTTAAATTAAATAATAGTATTATTTATGTTATCTGCTCTTACATTCCTCCTAAATGTGACTTAACAATGTACAGGGTTGCCAATATTCGAAGCGCCCATTTTATTTTTAAATAAATCAAAGAAACCACAATTTTTTGTCTGTACGTCATGAATATCATTTAATTGGGTTCAAGTAGATTTGCTTACATTATTTCTTGAATATGATATCTCGTAAATGGTCGCCATTAGCCTCTTGTTGAAACCAGTAGTGTCTGATACGCTTTCGACGAACGATTGGCATGAAAAAATTGTTTATCATATCGCGATAACGCTCCTGATTGACAGTAACTTTGTGGCCATTATCATCTTCGAAAAAGAACGGCCCAAACGCCGCACCAAACAGTGACTTTTGCATCGTGAAGAGGTACCTCTTGAATCTCTTGTGGATTTTCAGTGGCATAAATACGGCAATTTTGTTTGTTTACCGTTCCGTTCAACTGAAAATGAGCTTCATCGCTCATGATAATTTCGCACGTTGAGTTTTCACTATTGACTTGTTTTGTTGAATGTAAATTTCAACAATTTTAGAGCGTTCGCGTGGCGTGTACTGTTCCATTGTAAACATTTGCTTGGAATGACGCTTCAAACGCGGTATGTCATTAGTCGATTTGGCATCACTGCGGAAAGTTACAGTGTTGCCAGATGGGCGCTTCGAATATTGGCAACCCTGTATTTAAAACACTTACACGCCATCGAAAAAGTTAAAAATTCGTTAAAAAATAAAGACGTTATTTTTGTGCTGGGTGATTTTAACCTACATTTTGTGACTTGGAGATCTTTTGACGATTCTTCATTTCTTACTTCTGTTTCCAATAGTGACTGGATAAATGATTTCTTAGATAAGCTGTCTGATCTGTGTCTTCAACAAGTCAATGATATTTTAAATATAAACCACGGAACCCTAGACCTTGCATTTGTAGATAGATGCACTACTGTTAATCTCCATTGTTCGAATCCCGTATCTCTTCCAGAAGATGTACATCATCCAACTCTTGAAACAACAGTTTTACTCCCCCACGAAAAAGAAGATAAAGTAACTGCTGATGCGCGAAATAAAAAAGTTTATAATTTTAAGAAAACGGACTATGTAAAACTTAATTCCTTACTTTCGCAGACTGATTGGTCTCCAATTTTAACTAGCGGAACATCATATTCATATTATGACGTCGAATCTTCTGTACAGTTTTTCAATGATACTCTGCAAAGCTGTTTCTTATTGTCCGTCCCAAAAAAAAAGTGTTTCTCCAATCCTTTAAATCCACCCTGGCTAACAAATGATCTAAAAGCACTTAAAAATTTAAAAAATCGTTTGTTTAAAAAATATAAAATATCTGGTTCTAGTTTAGTTTTTGCTTCCTATTCTTCTTGTCGTTATAGATATCAACTACTAAATAAACAATGCTATTCTGCTTATATAATTAACATAAAATCTCAATTTAAAGATGATCCAAAACTTTTCTATAGTTTTGTTAACTCAAAACGTAAAGCCTCCAGCTTTCCACCCCTTATGAAATTCAATCAGGAAGAATAATCTTGTGACAATGTGTTTTCTAACATGTTTGCAAACTTCTTTAAATCAACTTACTCCGATATACCATTTAATACTAGCACGGTGTATCCTTTTCTCCCGCCAGTTAACTCTTTTGAAACTCCTGTAATGGACCCAAATATTGTTTTGTGTTATCTTCGACAATTAAAATCTTCTTTTACGACCGGCCCTGATAAAATTCCAAGCTGTATTTTAAAGCAATGTGCTACAAACCTGTGTACTCCTCTAGCCAACATTTTTAATATTTCCTTGCATAGTGGTTATTTTCCTATTATATGGAAGGATTCTTATATTACTTACTTACTTAGTTGGCGCTACAACCGTATGTCGGTCTTGGCCTCTTGCTGGCGCCAGGTGGAAATTCCAAGCTTCGTCAGATTGTCCTCTACTTGGTCTTTACAACGAAGATGCGGTCGTCCTCTTCTGCGTTGACCGCCGCTGGGTACAGAATCGAATGTTTTCTTCACTGGAGCATCTTCTTTCATGCGCTGAACATGACCAAGCCAGCGAAGCCGCTCGATTTTAATGCGCTTGACTATGTCGATGTCAGCGTACAGCTCATACAGTTCATCATTCCACCGTATTCGGTACTCGCCATTGACGCAGATTGGTCCGTAGATCTTACGAAGAATCTTTCTCTCGAAGGCTCCTAAAGTCTTTTCATATAAACTGCTCAGAGTCCAGGTTTGTGATGCGTAAAGTAGGACGGGCATGATGAGCGATTTATAGAGCGTGATTTTCGTGATTATAGAGGGCTCTGCTTCTTAATTACCTACTGAGCCCAAGGAAACATCTGTTGGCAAGAGTTATTCTTCGTTTGATCTCTTATATTCTTATATTATACCCCTTCATAAATCTGGCTCTAAGATAGATGTTTCTTACTATCGAGGAATTGCAAAATTAAGTGCAATCCCTAAGTTATTTGAGAAAATCACAACTGATCAATTAACCCACTCCGTGTCTTCCACCATTTCTGTCTTTCAACATGGTTTTCTGAAGGGTAAGTCCACTACAACAAACCTCTTAGAGTTTACTACGCGTGTTATAAATGGTTTTATTTTGGGACTGCAGACTGATGTTATTTATACGGACTTTAGCAAAGCTTTCGACAGTGTTAATCATAATCTTCTTTTGAAAAAACTCCACCTTATTGGGTTTCCTGTCACATTATTAAATTGCATAAATTCGTATTTATCTAGACGTACTCAAAAGGTTTTATATAAGAATTCTCTTTCAAAAAGTATTTCGGTCACTTCTGGCGTTCCTCAGGGCAGTCATCTTGGACCGGTTTTGTTTTTACTATTCATTAATGATCTTCCTTCGATAATAAAACACTGTAACGTCTTAATGTACGCTGACGACGTGAAACTTTTTCTTTGTTACAAATCACCCGAAGAACAACGACATCTTTTACAATCTGATCTAAATAGACTTGTGGACTGGTGTAGCTTAAATATATTAAATCTCAACTTAAAAAAATTTAAGAAAATGACATTCTCGCGAAGATCTGCTAATAACATAAATTACACTACAAATAACACTAACTTAGAAATAGTTTACAGTTTTCTCGATCTTGGTGTTATTATGGATTCAAAACTTCGCTTCAATCTCCACGTTAATATGGTGATAAATAAGGCAAGAGGAGTCCTTGGTTTCATTAAAAGATGGGCTAAAGAATTCAGTGATCCCTTTACTACTAAATTATTATATACCTCTCTCGTAAGGCCAATTCTTGAATATGCATCAGTTATATGGAACCCACAATATTATGTCTACATCGACGCCATAGAATCCGTTCAAAAACAGTTTTTACTTTTTGCCTTACGTCATAGTCGTTGGAACCCCAATATTATGCTTCCATCGTATGAAATACGCCTTAAAATTATTTTACTACTTTCCCTAAGAAGCAGAGGAATGATGCTTAATGTCATGTTTCTATATAAATTATTTCGTGGCGAGATTAATTCGGAATATCTCATCTCAGCTCTAAATTTTCACATCCCAAGGAGAGGAACTAGACATTTTCTGTTTTTCAAGTTGAGTCAGTGCAGTTCTAATTACGCTCTTCATGAATGTGGCTTTTTGAAGAACTTTTGAATAAAACAAAATTAATTTAGAATTAATTTAAATGGCGTGTTTTATTCTCTGAAATATTAAAATATTTATAAATAATTTTAAACAAATCAGTAAACATATAGTGTTGTACAATATATATAGTATTAAATAATGTTTAAGCAATTTTAAAACTCACATCTTTCCGCTCTGGCTAAATTCAAAAAGACTTTTAAATTTCAGTTTAAGTCCTATTTATAAAATTAAAAACAAGCGGTTTATAAACTAACACAAAAGGATAAAATAACATGATGTTAATATAAATAGCTGAAATAACATTGAACATAAGAATCATATAAACAAAATGTTGCACACAATTGAAACATAGGATGTGCAACGGCAAACATTTTCTTTAGGCATCTGTATTGGGGCATCTGTTTTCTTCTTCGGCTTGTCGTAGTTGAGTGATTTGTTTTTCGGGTTACTTCTTACTCAGCAAACAGCGTTGCCACCTCGATCATCGACATCCCCACCCCCGTGAACTGACCCGGATGGGGAGGATTCACTACCACTTCTTGCTGCCACAACATCCAGGATAGCTAGTTTTGACACAGGCCTTTTTAGGACTCCACTATTAGTCTGAACGTCAGCTGACCTGATGACACCATCTTTGCCGGTGTAAACTTTTATTACCCGGCCACGTCTCCATTGTGATTGCGAAGCGCTTTCATCACAGATAAGGACCAGGCACCCATTAGAAACCGTCTTCGACGGCAGGAACCATTTTGACCTTCTTGTCAGTTCAGGCAAGTACTCCCGTATCCACTGTCGCCACATACCGTTCTTCAAATTTTTGATAATGCGCCACTGCTTTCGAAGGCACATAAGTCTCGGCTCAAAATCAGCCGGGGTCTGCGTAGAATTAGCACAACCTAGAAGAAAGTAATTAGGAGTTAGTGGATTTGGCTCTTCAGGAGTCACTGGTAGGTGTGTCAGGGGCATGGCGTTGACCATATTTTCTGCTTCAATTAAAAAGCTTTGTAGCGTTTCCAAACGCGGCGAATGCTCTTTAAGCATTATGTAGAGAGCTTTCTTCACGGATTGTACTAGCCTCTTCCAAGCACCTCCTTCAGATGGATTTGCAGGTGTATTAAAAATCCATTTTATGCCTAGTGGAGAGAGCCCTTTCTTAAGAACGTCATGATCCAGGAAGTCTCTTACACCTTGGAGTTCTTTAGCGATTCCCACGAAATTAGTCCCATTGTCGCTTCGTATTTGCACTGGCACACCACGTCTATTAACAAAATTACGAATGCAAACCAAACAGGCATCGCTTGACAAGTCAGCAGCAATTTCCAAATGCACTGCACGCACGGTCAAGCAGGTAAATAGAGCCACCCATCTTTTTTCACGTTGGCGGCGAATTGTAACGTTGATAGGCCCCAAAAAATCTAATCCAGTGTACGAAAAGGGCCGAATGAAGGGCGTAACTCGATCAACCGGAAGTGTACCCATTATCGGCTGTTGTGGTTTTGCCTTCCGAAGCTTGCAAGACTGACAGCGTGATTGAGTGCTGTTTACTGCACGCCGTAATGACGAAATCCAAAATCGTCGGCGAATTTCACTCATCACTGTTGCCACGTTTATGTGATGACATTTTTTGTGGTAGAAGTCAACCAGCAAACCAGTCACATAATGGTCCTTCGGAAGTATAATAGGCTGTCTCGTCTCAATAGATACGCAGCTTGCTCTTTCGATCCGTCCATTCACTCTGAGCAAGCCATCCGGTCCAATGAAAGGGTTTAAGGTTTTCAGCTCGCTGTCTTTGGCAATACCTCTTTCCTTTGACAAACTCGAAAACTCCTCGGAAAACTTTTCCCACTGCACCCACTTCAGTAAGTGTGTTTCTGCTTGCGCCTCTTCTTGAGCAGAAAGCTCACCGGTCTTCAGCTCTAGATTTCTGATCTTCATAATTAAGTTTTGTATGTATCGCATTACCCACGCTATCGTTCTCTTCAGTCTAGAATAGTTGGAAAAACGATTAATATTAGGTACTTTTAAACGTACCTGTTGTGCCAACAAAACTATATGTTTTGCACGAAGCTCGCTGTCATCGTTTTTGGTGATTATAGTTGTCTCATCCGGCCACTCGCTTTCTGCCTGGTATAGAAAAGATGGTCCATTTTTCCATCTGCCATCTGCCTCGTATCGCGGCGGAAACTTTGCCCTTGTCGCTTCGTCAGCAGGATTTAATGCACCAGGACACCAACGCCAATCGCTAATGTTGCTGTTTTCTAAAATTTCTGCAACTCTATTCGCCACATATTGCTTGTAAACACGATGATCAGAACGAATCCATTTGATCACCGTGTTACTATCACTCCAATAATAACATTGTCTAACATTAATTGTGTGACACCTTATGATTGATTCTTTCAATCTAACGCCCATTACTGCTGCCTGCAGTTCTAGCTTGGGTGTCGTGTGAAAACGCGTCGGGGCACAACTACTTTTGCCAGCTATAAATACTAATTTTATTTTGCCATCACTTACCACTCTCCAGTATGCCACAGCCGCCATAGCCTCCTCACTTGCGTCGACGAACACGTGAATATCCACATTTAATTGCTGAAACCTTGTGGTATAGCATCGTGGCACTTTAAATTCTTCCACTTTTGGTAGTTCTTCAAGCCATGCCTTCCAACGACGATATAACAGCTCCGGCAATGGCTCGTCCCATTGTATGCTAGCCTTCCACACAGCCTGCATTAGCACCTTCGCGGACACCATAAAATTCGCTAAAAAACCGAAGGGATCGAACATCGACATGTTCAGGCTCAACATTTCCCTTTTTGTCGGAATCCTTTTAAATTCGAGTATATCTCGCGGCACTTTGTTTAGTTTTAGAATGTAAATAAACTCATCTGTTTTTGACAGCCAATGCATTCCAAGAATACGTTCCACTTTTCCGATCACACTAAATTCACCATTATTAGTGGCGGCGTTGCCAACTGCCTTTTTAAGTAGATCCGAATTCGACACGATATTTCTCAGCTCGAATCCACCACTTTCGTGTATTTTAATAACATTTTTTACGACGCTTATAGCTTCCTCTTCTGTTTCAAAACAATCCACATATTCGTCTACATAATGCCTGGAAACGATGCCTTCGACTGCACGGCGATCAAGTTCTGAATGTTGCTGCGCGTTCATGTTTTTTACATATTGCGCTATAGTAGGTGAACAGGAAGCTCCAAAAATCAGTCGTTCCATCACATAAATTTTAATTGGATTTGTTGGGTCACCTCCTCTCCACAAGAATCGTAAACTGTCTTGGTCTTCTTGGCGAACTTGGATCTGGTGAAACATCTCTTTTATATCACCACATACTGCAATCGGCGCTTCTCTAAATTTAAATAAAATAGAAATAAGAGGTTGATTCATATCTGGACCTGCAAAGCTTTATTTAATGACATATTTTGGACCTCTGCTGCGGCATCAAAAACTAAACGTATTCCAGCTTTGTTTGGGTTTTTTACACCGAAGTGTGGCAAGTAAAATGTTTTTTCAGACCGTTTATCTGCT
This sequence comes from Dichetophora obliterata, assembly GCA_963920525.1. Taxonomy (NCBI): domain Eukaryota; kingdom Metazoa; phylum Arthropoda; class Insecta; order Diptera; family Sciomyzidae; genus Dichetophora; species Dichetophora obliterata. The sequence continues at coordinate 119,522,237 of OY986436.1, read as the reverse complement.
TCCGCTGGGCTTAACACTCTTGCATATCCCTTATCCAGATAGTCTTGAATTTTTTGGCAATATTCATCTGCGTATCACTTGTCTCTTCCCATCTTCTTTTCGACATTTTGAAGTCTGTTGAACGCCATTTTGAAGCTATCTGGAAACCCAAAAAAAGTTTCTTTCCACAATAGTCCAGATTCTAATCGTCGTCCAGCTCGTTTCGTTGATGCTTGCAAAATTGCCATTGCCCTTTCGTCGTATTTGGATATTACCTGCTTTACATCAGCTTTGATTCCAAAAGTCTCTGCATCGAAATAGCTCTTCATCATGTCATTAATCTCTTCCATGGTGCTAGAATTTTCTTCTTCACTTTTGTTGATGTGCAAAACACGTTTGACCTCTAGCCCTCTTTCTCCTGGTAATGGTCCATAAACTACCCAGCCGAGGCGAGTATTTATCGCAATTGGTCCTGGGCTTGAGCTTGTACGCGGAACTTCAATTGGCACCGTTAGAAATGCGTGCGCTAAACTTATTATCACTCTTGGTTGAACACGTTCGTAATCATACAATGGCAGCCCTGCTAAATGATTAAATTGTAACTCACCACATTTCAAAGATTGTATTGGCAACGCTAAACATGAGGAAGTATGGACGTCTGACATTTCATATATTTCCGCTTTCTCACCGGCTCCGCTTATTTTAAGTTTTACAATTTCTGTCTTCTGCCTCGTGGTCTGCTCATAAAGACATCGAAGCTCTAAAACTTTTGCTCTCCTCGTAGTTCTAGCTGCTTAGCAAGATCCTCGTCAATCATGGTAACGTTGGCTCCGTTGTCTACAAACGCGTATGTGTCAACTACGCAATTTTTACCATGAATCTTGATCGGCAGAATCTGGAACAGCACGGTCTGTTTTTGGATGGCATCTGCATGGCAGTTTCGCAGAGTGTTGGATGGCTCTTCTTGTGATGAGATCGCCGGCGCTCGACTATTGGCTGGGGCATTAAAATTCGTAGTCGTGTTGAGCAATTCTCGGTGCTCCCTTGGCGTATTTGTTACTTCAAGCTGGCCGCCGTGAAGCAACCGGTGGTGAATTTTTGAGCACCCATCGATTCCACACACTTTCTTCACGAAACACTGACTAATTTGGTGTCCTTTTTTCAGACACGAGAAACACATCCTGAGGCCTTTAATTCTGTTCCATCGATCATCGACTTGAAGCTGGAAAAATGTTCTACAGTCGCTTAGTTTCTTGCACTCACCTCCACAAAGTTGGCATATTGATTGCTTGACGCTGACGCATGCGACGCGGCGACTATTTGGGAGCGAATTACTTGATGTATTCGCGGGCTGGTTACTTCTGCGGCTATAAGCGGATCCTGAGAGTGGTGTCATCGTAGAGGATGGTAGCGAATCGGCAACCATGTTGGCAAGTCGTCTAAAGCTGTTGAGCCATAGGCTGAAATCGACGATGGTCGGTGGTCGCTTGAGCAGCAGGCATTTTTCTGCCCACTGCATTTGGCGTGGAGTTGGCAGTTTAGCTACGAGCTCGCTTAGCAGTGTCGGGTTCGCTAAGTGATGCTCGCACCGTGCATTCTTTAAGAATGTCGCCATATTCGACATTTTATTAGCGAAACTTACCAACGACTCCAAATGACCTTCGGCTATCGGTGGTATTAATCGAACCTTCTGAATTTGACTTTTAATCAGCTGCTCTGGTCTTCCAAACGTCTCTTCCAATATTTCCAGAATTTCCAAAACGTTGCTGGCGCTGGTGAGTAGCGACTCCACGGGCATGATGTTGTGTAGGTTGGAGTACTCAAACTCTAAAGTGGTGCTTTCAAAGGCTTCAGCAAATGTCTGCCATTCTTCGGGAAGACCTGAAAATATTGGAAGAGGGTAAATTTTCCTGTGACGGTGAGGAACCGATTGCTGGCTATCGATGAAGGAAAAAGGCGTTTGGCGCTCGACTGGCTGCATAAGTCGCTGAAAAAGTGGTTGGTATGCAGGCTGCGTTTGGCGAAACGACTGCTGCATTGGCGGTAATGGCGTCTGTTGCAATGGCTGCTGCGTCTGTTGCAATGGCTGCTGTGTCTGTTGCAATGGCTGCTGCGTCTGGTGCAATGGCTGATGCATCTGATGGAATGGCTCGTACGCCTGCTGCAATGACTGCTGATTTTGTTGCAAAGGCTGTTGTGTCTGACGCATATCTTGAAATGGCTCGTGCGCCTGCTGCAATGGCTGCTGTATTGACTGCTGTAATTGCTGTTGTGCTTGATGCATCATCTGAAGTGGTGTCTGCTGCAACGGCTGTTGTGTCTGACGCATTGGCTGGAATGGCTCGTACGCCTGCTGCTGTATTTGCTCCTGTATTGACTGCTGTGGTGGCTGCTGCATCGTCGACTGCTTACTAGAGACAGTTAACGCTTGCATTGCGTGCATTTGTCGACTAAATTCGTTCCGCATCTCTTCCATTTTTTTATTAAATTCGCGCGTTAATGTCTCCATTTCACTGTTTATTTTTTCAGGTTCAACACTTGGCTTACCTACGGATTTTTGAGGCTTGATGGATGGCTGTAAAATTTGCGGCACTGGCTGGTTTGATGGCTGTAGCTCTTGACGCGACGATGTTGTTGGTCCTGGAATTGATGCGGCTGATGGTGGCGGCGGTGGCGTAGGTGGCTTGGAGGAAGGTATTAAAGAACTTGTTGGCGATCTTTCAACTGGCATCTTTCTTGGAGAATCTTCGAAGCGCTTTGGCGGGACTCCTTTATTACTTCGCTGGCTTGATCTTTTGGCTAAATCTTGTGGCATTAAATATTTTAAAAAATGGCAGTAAGGAATTTGGCGCTTGTGTTAGTAAAAATTCTCGATAGAATAAAAATTTGTGGCTTTTTGAAGAACTTTTGAATAAAACAAAATTAATTTAGAATTAATTTAAATGGCGTGTTTTATTCTCTGAAATATTAAAATATTTATAAATAATTTTAAACAAATCAGTAAAAATATAGTGTTATACAATATATATAGTATTAAATAATGTTTAAGCAATTTTAAAACTCACATCTTTCCGCTCTGGCTAAATTCAAAAAGACTTTTAAATTTCAGTTTAAGTCCTATTTATAAAATTAAAAACAAGCGGTTTATAAACTAACACAAAAGGATAAAATAACATGATGTTAATATAAATAGCTAAAATAACATTGAACATAAGAATCATATAAACAAAATGTTGCACACAATTGAAACATAGGATGTGCAACGGCAAACATTTTCTTTAGGCATCTGTATTGGGGCATCTGTTTTCTTCTTCGGCTTGTCGTAGTTGAGTGATTAGTTTTTCGGGTTACTTCTTACTCAGCAAACAGCGTTGCCACCTCGATCATCGACAATGAACCTTTACGATGTATGTGCAGTGATTTCAATGATAACTTCAACATGATTAATTTTTCTGATTCGTTAGACGTCTAAAAACGGAAAATTATATTACATTTAAATAATTAAATCAATTTAACTTCATTCTATTATACCTAACGCAGTTTTATAACAATGTAATATTGGTAATTGAGATTGTTCTGTTTCTCCTTTTTGTCTCGATGTTATGTTTTATAAAGTAAGCACCATCAAATATGAATCGTTTTTAAAACTTACTTTTTAATTATTCAATATTTTAATTTTAAATCGAATTGGGATTTACGTGCTCACGTGGTTTCCTGATTTGAAATTAGAATGAACTCACACTATCACCTGGATTGGTGTGCCAGAGTATATCACTTTTCCACACAAGTTTATGCCTGCGTTGGCCCAAATGCATATCCAACTAATTGGGATTTTGATTTGGCGGATATGAGATTTATCTCCTTTCCACGTAGGTCCTTGGGTTGGAAAATGGCCGGAAACCAGTTAAAACGAGTTTAGTGTTTTGGATTGTTTTTGAAATCAGGATTGTTTTTCGGGTACCTTAAATTAATTATCACTATAATTTAATTCGATGTTGCTTATTTATATAGAATCAAGTTTATTTAAATATGCGTTTTATATATATTAAATTTTTAAATTCCGCTGAAAAGCCAATTAATGTGCTTAGTGGAAAATCCTAATTGCCAATAGGGGGTATGTTTTAGTACGTAGGTGCATTCTGTCTGTCCCGGCTGATTCGGGCAGGATCTAGAATGTAAATCGTGCATGCGTATAGGACGGGTATACGTATCTTTGGAAGATTTCATACCTCCGGGCGAATCAAAAAAAAAAAAGACGTATGTAGTGGAGCGGATGATATTCGGCGCGACGTGTTTTCCAACAATAGCACAATATGTTAAAAACATCAATGCCCAGAAGTTCGCCAAGCAATACCAACGCGCGGTGAAAGGTATAATCGAAAAGCACTACGTGGACTATTACGTTGACTGCTTTAATACGGAATGTGAAGCAATTGATGTTGTTAAACAAGTCATACAGATACACAAATCCAGTGGCTTCAAAATGCGTAACGTCGCTTCAAATTCTGATCGCCTGTTGAAAAAAGTTGGCAACGCGGCAGCAGGCACATCAATCAATGTTGAAAGTGGTAAAAATAGCGTTGGACGTATTCTGGGTATGCAGTGGTTAACAAAAACGGATGTGTTTTGCTTTGCTTTGCAGTTCTCGAAGGTTTCTATTGAAATTTTACAATTCGAACGAAAACCTACGAAACGCGAAACACTGTGTGTAACCATGTCTGTTTTTGACCCATTCAGATTCTTGGCAAACTTCATAGTGTGTGCCAAAATAATTATGCAAAACGTTTGGAAAGCTGGTATAGACTGGGATGAGCAGTTACCAGATAACATATACTGCAAGTGGAAGAATTGTTTGGAAGCGCTTCAGAAGGTGAGAACGTTTACAGTGTCTAGATGTTATTTTCGATCTTTAATGTATAGTAATTTGTAGCTGCATATATTTTGCGATGCCAGCGAGGAGGCTATGGCGGTGGTGGCTTATTGGCGGTACGTGGAACCGTCGGGAGTGCGGTTGGCCTTTGTGGCTGCGAAGGCATTGTGTGCACCTACTCGATATCACACAATTCCTAAACTGGAGCTTCAGGCAGCAGTAATTGCAGTGCGTCTTTAAGGCACGATATTTAAATTACATGGTGTAAAAACTGAAAAATTCCAATTTTGGACCGATTCACACACAGTGATTCGATGGATCCGATCAGACCATCGGGTATATAAACAGTTTGTGGTAAATCGTGTGGCAGAAGTTTTGGACTCCTCAAAAATAAATAACTGGCGGGGGTGTCTAGGCGAGATGAACCCGACGGGCGAGGCATCACGGGCAAAAAATGGTCCAGCGTTTCTACTATTACAAACTGTGGGCGGTGAAAAATCTCAAGTGTCAAATGGTCGTTTGACAGCTAGTAGTAGCGTGGGTTGGCGAACCAACCTTAAGGAAAGTGTCACTGACATAACGCAACCTCAATTTGACAGCTAAGTCGACAGTTGTTTCCCTGCTCGGGCTTGAATTTGAGAACCCGTTGTGTTGTGCCCTCGGCTGGTCTGGGATTTGAATTCAAATTCAAACCTAAGCTGTGATTTCAACTCGGAAGCCATTAAATATAAATGATGTTTTTCTGTTTTTTTTGCTTGCAAACTAATTAACCACAACGTGTCAGCCGTGGTTAATTAGTGCCTACATTGTGACATCGTTCAAATTGCCAGCTGACATGTTTGTTATGCGGACTTAATTGCTTGTTAAAGCCTTTTCGATATGTACGCGGCCTGCTTGATTGCAAACATCGCAAAAAAAGGGCTCAAACACCGCGTCCGACAGTTTGCGCAAACATCGTTTGCACCAACATTCGGTGTAAGCAGTCATTAAACCATGTTGTATAACATAGCATGTTGTACTGTCCGACTTGCTTATGTAAACGACAATACAATAGGTAACGGCTGTCAACGAAAAGAGCGATGGCTGGCGAATTTCCGGCCTTTGTCTTTTTCTTTTCGCTGATGGTAACCTGGGCAGTCGCTGTTGGTCATCTGGCAGCAACAGTTTTGAAAAGTGGCTTCAAAAAAATCATTAAATTAAAACAGCGACAAAGAGTGCGTTAAACCGAAAAAGTGTTTGTACTAGTAATGGTGTCAAGCAGCTTCGACAACCACTACTAAAACAACTTGCATATAATTTTTAAATAGTGCTATTTGAAAAAAAAGGGAAAAAAGAAAAAAAAAATGGTTTTGCTTCAGTCGAGTAGTTTTATTTCAACTCAACCTTTACTCCACTTAAAAGGCAAGCAAGAACACCATTTACAACAACAACAGCAACAACCCATGCTGAAAGCATGGCTGGCTCATCCAACTTGCAAATCCGCGTTTGCCACAATGGTATCGTGACGCTATTACTGCCGTTTTAACTTTTACATCTGCTCAGCAGCAGCAGCAACAACTGCAAGCCTTGGCGGCCCAACAGCACCAACAACAATAGCAGCTACGTCTCAGCCAGCGTGTCCCGGACCGCTTTTGCTAATGCTCCACTGTGGGCCACGTCAGCCACCAAAGCGACGCAGCAGCAACAACTGCAAACCTTGGCGGCCCAACAGCACCAACAACAATAGCAGCTACGTCTCAGCCAGCGTGTCCCGGACCGCTTTTGCTAATGCTCCACTGTGGGCCACGTCAGCCACTAAAGCGACACAGTAGCAACACTAGTTAGCGCCACCAACAACCGGCTTCCAAACCGGTACCAAAAGGTAGCGCAAACCTCCACCAAAACGCCATCAGCATTTGCACCACTTATTGACCGCAGTGTCGAAGTGCAACCACCACCAAAGTGTCACCAGCACCACAGCTGTGACACTGCACCAGCACAACCACAAGTGCTAAGCAACAACCACATCACCATCGGCGGTTGCAGACCAGGACAACAGGTTTTATTTACTCTTATTTTTGAATTTTCGGATCTCCTGTTGGCTGCCGTCATGAAGCCCGAAACCTACTCAACAAGTTGAGCTAATCAGTGAGTGTTCAGTCGCGTTCAGTGGGTGCAAACTCAACGGTTGCGCAGCGGTTGATTGGGTTGTAGGTTTCATGAACGCAGCTAGTAAAAACACTAGAAAAAAACAACAATTTTTCTTGTTTTATAAAATTTAAGCTAAAAATATAGAAAGTAAACTTAATATTAATTGATTTCGAACTAAAGCTAAAATTTAACGAAATTTACTAAATTGAATCAGATTTTATAAGTAAGCTAAACATAAAGAAAATAGGCTAGATATGTGTTGATTATAAATTAAAACTAATTTAACATAACAAGACCAATAAATTATAATTGATTTTGAACTAAAGCTAAAAATAACGTCTATAAAATGATATTGATTTCAAAAGCTAAACTAAACCTACGTGAAACTACAATAGAACGAATATAAAGTAATATTCAACAATTAAGAAATAACATAACCAAAACCGGAGACTAAACTAAATACTAAACTAATCGGAAAACATAAATCACAATTTAACTTAAACTCAAACGTCGCCTAAAACAAACTTAAAATGTAACCTTACGTAAATTAAAACTTATTAGAAACTAAACTAAATATCAAACTTAAATTTATCTTATATTAAGCAACCATGCTTCAATATAAGTTGAGTAAAAATAAACTTTTTTTGAGAACATTTAGTTCTTTTTGCCCAAAAAGCATCTACAGTCAGTGGCATAAGTATTTTTTCAGTACACTGAAAAAAGGGTTAATTTTTACCTTGTAATTACCATGATTTATTTTTTTAATTACCAGCTGTTTATTTATCAAAAAAAAAATATTTAATTGACTTTTTCAGTAAATTGGAAACATAATGTTTACCTTTTGATTATAATGAAAAAAATGGATTACCTTTTTCAGCACAAAAAAAAAGTTTATACTTACCTTTATAATCACTATGAACATTTAACTAACTGTTTTCAGTACACTGAAAAATTTTATACTTACCTTTTTCATTGCTATGAACATTTAATTAAACTTTTTTTCAGCACACTGCAATATTAAGGTTTACCTTTAGATTATAATGAAAAATTAATTGTCTTTTTCAATAAACTGAAACCTTAATGTTCACCTGTTGATTAAAATGAACAATTTAGCTACTTTTATCGGTACATGAAAAAAAAAATTTAATGCTTAGCTGTTTATTTATCAAAAAAAAAAATATATTTAATTGCCTTTTTCAGTAAATTGGAAACATAATGTTTACCTTTTGATTATAATGAAAAATATGAATTACCTTTTTCAGCACACAAAAAAAAAGGTTGATACTTACCCTTTTAATCACTATGAACATTTAACTGTTTTCAGTACACTGAAAAAATTTTATACTTACCTTTTTCACTGCTATGAACATTTAACTTAAATTTTTTTTCAGTACACTGAAAAAGTTTATACTTACCTTTTTAATCACTATGAACATTTAACTAACTGTTTTCAGTACACTTGAAAAAATTTATACTTATCTTTTTCATTGCTATGAACATTTAATTTAACTTTTTTTTCAGTACACTGAAATATTAAGGTTTACCTTTAGATTATAATGAAAAATTAATTGTCTTTTTCAATAAACTGAAAACTTAATGTACACCTGTTGATTATAATGAACAATATACTTAATTTTTAGCACTCTGAAAGAAAAATAACATTAAGATCGAATTAACGTTAATTAAATCCTAACTCTAAGAAAAGGTTGGGTGAACCTTTTAACCCATTAAAAATAATTGTACTTTTTTGTCTATAAGCTAATAAATATCCTGTACAACCATGTTAAGCTTTGGCCATTAATTATTTGGAGTGATGAAAGGTAAGCTATGGTAAGGGGCTGCTGCACTGAGGTGCACGACTTGGGTTAATGAAACCAAATTTTTTTATTCATTAACAGGTGGGGTGGGTACAGATAGTGAGGGATAATAACACCATCCTCCCTCATATATAGCGGTGCATAGGGACTACAGTTCGGTTCACGTTGCCTCTTTCGGGGTTTTTTTTTGTCTTTTCTCTCTCCCATCCGTTTCCTGTTTCCGCCCATTTGAATTTTAATTCAAATGGTCCTTTTCCGTTTCCCGTTATCGTCTGCATACGTACGACTTGTGCAGATCGCATCCCATGACTTCCTGACGAAGCAACCCCACGACCATTTTCCCTGAGCTAAGCTGAAGCATAGCTAGGTATGCAGACGCCCGCTAAGTCAGGAAGTGCCTCGTCATCCGGTTGCGGATGTCACGACGCTAAGAGGTGGATGTTCGGTTCTGTCACAAAAATGGCGCCCAACGTGGGGCAGATGAAAATACTGTCCCATAACGTGGGGCACACGAAAATATGGATAGCCTTACTCGTAAGGTCAAATTATTACATAACTTCTGACCACCTGAAGCACTCAGTATTTTCGTTTTGCCTCAACTTAACTTCCAAAAATTTTTCCTTTTTTGATTTTGAATATTTGCATAAGGCATGTTCTGGATTTAGTTCCTGGATTTTTTTAGGATCTTACCGAACCTCTGCCAACCAATTCTTGAATTGAGTTAAACTTTTTTTTTGAAAATTTAAATTTTTGCTATTGATAATCTTTTGGATTTGTTCATAACATTATTGTTTTGTTCACCAAAGGTTTATTTACATGTTAATGGGGAATTTGTCAACAACTATATACTTTTGAGATTTTTATATTTGGATAATTTCGAATATTTACTCAAGTATATTGCATATCATATCTTTTCTCGTGGTTTTTGCAAATAAACTTTATTTTTTTTCATTTCTATTCCGTTAACCGAACGTTTTCTCTATGCACCTGTGCCCTAAGCCTGTAGCAGTCCTATCATATCATTACACATTTATAATTGTTATATCATATTTTTTTTCCGTGAAATCGTTGGATTTCATTACTTTACCACAGCATAAACTGGTTTATGCTATATTAACTTAATATTGACTAACTTTTAGTTCTATTTCTTTGTTGGAGAGCTGTTTTTCTTCCTCGCGAAATCTTTTGGTTTTTGCTCCTTCGTAACATTACAAAAGGATATAAACATTACTTATAAATCATTAATTGTTTTTCGGTACATGTTTTTTTCTCTTTCAATTATTGTTCGCTCTCGTGAAATCCTTTCGTGTTCACTTCTCGAAAACAGCATAAATTGGTTATGCGCTCCCGCTAATTTCTCGGTTGACTTCGTGAGTGTAAAATTTTTTTTTTCGTGAAAACCTTTGGGCTTTCATTCCGTTCAACAGCATAAAATTTTCAATGCTTACTGTAAAATATAATTGATTTTTTTTTCGCATTTTGATGCTCGCGTGACATCTGTTGGTTACATTTTCTACACCACAGGGTACACTTGTGGATGCTATACATACCTAATTTTTATTGAAATTTTTGTTTCTAATTCCTTTTTGAAATATTATCTCGCGAAATCTCTCAGTTTCACGTCTCGGTAACTGCACTAATTATTGATGCACTACTTAGAATTTATCGATTAAATTCGTATTTAGAATTTTTTTTTCTCGTGTGAAAACATTTGGTTTTCCTTCTTCTTAAACCGCATTAAATCGCTTATGCTCTACGTAGATATTTTTATTCGGTTTTTTTTTTGTAAACCTTTTCTTTTGTTCCGCTAACGGGTCGCTTAAACTCTGCTATAACCGCATAAATTGAGTATGCTCCACTAATAGTTTTTCAATTAACTCCTTAAATGTAAAATATTTTTGTCTCTTCATTACTTCACCACAGTATAAGTTGTTGTACTTTACGTACCAATTATTAATTGGAATTGCTTTCCTTTGTGGAAATTTTTCTCACGAAATATTTCGGTTTCACTTCTCTGTAACGGCTCTAATTGTTGTTGCACTACCTAGTGCAACCATTTAACGATTGAATTCGTATTTAAAATTTTTTTGGTGAAAACATTTGGGTTTTCATTCCTCTTAAACAGCTTAAATGCTTATGCTCTACGTATACATTATTATTTGGTTTTTGATTATTTTTCCAACCATTTCTATCGTTCCGCTAATTGGTCGTTTCCACTCAGCTATAACAGCATACAATTATTTATGCTATATTGATAAATTGATAATTGATTTTTTTACTTGGTGTTCACGTTCCGCTAGATCGTTAGGTTGCTCACGGTTATAACTGCATAAAATTTATTTATACTATAACTAATATTGATTGATTGTTTTAATTTTTTTTCTGATTTTTCAATGCCTGTGACGCGAAGTACGGACGACCTGTTAGGGGTGGGTAATCCTCCCAATGATGCCATTTGTGCCGTGTGCAATGAGACCATTCAAGCTTTGAAGGTTGAGACCTCGTGCAATCATTGCTTCCATGCTCTGTGCTTGCAGACTTGGCTAGAAACCAACAAGGCATGTCCAGTTTGTCGGTTGGCATTAGTTCCGGCAGTTGTAGGTCCTTCTCCGGCGGCGAATCTTCTCGAAGTTGCTGGTAGTATTCCACAACCAAAGCGGGGAAGAGGTGGTGGAGCACCACGGTATCGCCCCAACACGCGACAACAAGCAAACTTTAGATCAGACCATCGTGATAGTAGGCCTGAACCGCCATCTTGCCAAACCAACCGAACCAAGTGTCTGAAACCAAAGTTCACCAAATCGTTGCCGACTCATTGGGCCAACTCCGAATGGAGATAAGCTCCATCATTTCTACCGAGCTTCAAGCGATGCTGCGCAATTTGAACATTGGAGCTAATCCTCCCGCTAACGCGCCTAACCTTCGACAACCTGAATGGCCACAAGTTCTGCCTGAAGAAGGTTAGAGGCCGGTACCTCCCTCATCGGCTCGGCGTCGAGCGAATCCTCCTCTTCCCGGTATCGATAGAGACCCTGGCTCTAAAGAGCGAATTTCTAACGTGTTGCGAAATTTTCACGTGAAATTCAAGGGCACTTCTGATGACATTTCCGTCGATGAATTTATTTATCGAATTAATACCCTGACTTCTTAATGGTAATTTCTCGGTTTTGTGCGAACACGTGCACTCTCTTTTCGAAGGTAAAGCTCACCAGTGGTTTTGGCGATATCATCGCAATGCCGATGAGGTTGAATGGTTTGATCTCTGCGATGCTCTGCGGCACCAGTTCAAAGATTATACCTCAGACTTTGATATTCAAGACGACATACGACGTCGAAAACAAAAGCATTCAGAAACTTTTGATGATTTTCTTGACGCAATTTTGTGCTTAAATGATAAACTCCGACATCCAATGTGCGAATCTGAGTTGGTAGAAACAGTTATAAGAAATCTACGACCGGACTTACGTCATGAATTACTGAACCTTGACATTCGCAGCATTGCCATACTACGTCGTGAGGTTCGTAAAAACGAAAAATTTTTCGAGGACGTTCGTCCTAATAATAGTGTACCTCCTAGACATGCTGTTTCTCGTCGGCAATTATTTGAGTTGTTTCATAATAATGATCCGAAGGTAAACGAAGTGCAAGTCGACCACGCAGAACAAGAAATCAATGCGCTAGAAATCAGTAAGTTAAAGTGCTGGAATTGCGACGAAGTTGGGCATAGATATCAAGATTGCCTCAAAGCTAGGCGAATTTTTTGTTACGGCTGTGGAGCTGTTGACACTTACAAACCAAGTTGTCAAAAGTGTGCAGTGAAGGCAGAAAGCCTCAAACCGGATTTTTGTGGCGAGTCGAGCAGACCCCAAATAAATCGTCCTCGGATGTAATTCCAACTAAACTTTTATTGAAATCCGATATTTCAACTTCCTTGTCTGCCTCGACAAACACTGTAATATACCTTCCGGTTGATTCTCAACCTCTACCTTCTACCCTCAAACCGTACCATGTTCGACTTGTTGAATATCGCAAAATTCGCGATAGAATTTTTGAAAATTCCGCGGTCAGACGTGCTTCAGTTCGTTTTTCGGAACGTATTCGCTTATTTTGGAAACGAGTAAAAGCCTTACGCAAGTGTGTTGTCTCAGCCATAGTCTATCAAGGCTCCGATATTCGGCCTTTTACTAACCTTCTTATTGGAAAAAATAAATACCTTTCGCTTTTGGATAGTAGTGCTACGAAGAGTTGCATTGGTGGAAGTCTTGCTTAAGTACTTCTCTCTGACTCTACAAAAAAACTTATTAAATTAAGAGGCATTGTTCGAACCGCTGACGGTCAACAACAACAGGTCGTGGGTTCGATTAGTCTTCCGATTATCTACATAACCATACAAAAAATTTAAATATCTTGATTGTTCCTTCTATCGTCCAAGACGTGATTTGCGGCATGGATTTCTGGAATTTGTTTGAGCTAAAAATTCAGCTAGTTCCTACCGTGAGCGAACTTTCTGCTTTCGAAATAGATACCGATAGCGTTCAGTTAAGTGCTCTCCAGCGTAGAATGCTTGATTCCACTATAGCAGCCTTTCCTTCTTCGGAAAGAGAAAGTCTTGGTACTACCTCTCTGGTAGAACACGTTATCGATACAGGTGTAGCATCTCCTATGAAACAGAGATACTATCCTATTTCACCAGCTATGGAAAAGCTCCTATGTCAGGAAATTGGCCGAATGCTCGAACTAGGGGTCATCGAAGAAGCAGAAAGTTCACCCTGGTCTTCTCCTGGTGTTTTTTAATTGTTAAGCCTGGAAAGGTTCGTTTTTGCATTGATTCAAGAAAACTCAATGAGGTGACGGTTAAGGATTCTTATCCTATTCCAATCATTGATGGTTTGCTTTCTCGTCTGCCTCCCGTGCATATCATTTCAAAGATCGACCTTAAATATGCCTTTTGGCAAATCAAATTATCCAGAGATTCTTGTCCTAAAACGGCGTTTCCGATACCCAATCGACCATTGTATCAGTTCACGCGCATGCCTTTTGGTTTGTGCAATGCACCGCAAACAATATGTCGATTGATGGACAAGGTGATTCCGTACAATCTCAAAACTAGCGTCTTTGTTTATTTGGACGACCTGTTGGTCGTATCACAGTCACTGGAAGAATACATAGTGCACTTGTCAGAAGTTGCTTCTTACCTTAGAAAAGCTGGTTTGACAATTAATGCCAATAAAAGTCAATTTGGTCTCAATAAGGTCAAGTATCTTGGTTTTGTAGTGGGAAATGGTTCGCCTACTGTTGACCCCGACAAAGTGAAAGCCATAACAGAATATCCCATTCCTAGAACAGTTCGTCAAATTCGCCAATTCCTAGGAATGACTGGGTGGTACCGGCGATTTGTGTCTGACTATGCAGCGGTCACTTTTCACCTTACTGAACTCCTAACGAAAAAGAAAACTTTCACGTGGAACCCTTCGGCTCAAGAAGCTTTTGACGCCATCAAAGCTTAGTTGACGACAGCTTCTTTCCTCGTGCATCCTGACTACACTAGGCCGTTTATCGTGCAGTGCGACGCCAGCCAGTGCGGTGTTGGTGGTCTTTTAGCGCAAGTTGATGAGAATGGGGACGAAAGGCCCATTGCTTTTATGTCTCATAAACTCAACAAAGCGCAAAGAAACTATACCGTCACTGAGTTGGAATGTTTAGCCGTCGTGCTAGCGATAAAAAATTTCGCGCCTACATTGAAGGTCACGAGTTTAAGGTAGTAACCGACCACGCAAGTCTGAAATGGCTGATGCGTCAAAAAGACCTTAGCGGAAAACTAGCTCGATGGACGCTGAAAATCCAAGGTTTTAATTTTACAATTGAGCACCGAAAAGGTAGCGAGAATGTTGTGGCTGATGCTTTGTCTCGGTCTTTTGAACCGGGTGACTCTGAATCGGTCGTGGCTGCACTTGAGTTAGAAACTTTGCCTGAAATAGACCTTGAGTCTTTACACTTCAATTCAGACGAATACTGAAAATTCAGAGAAAAGTTGGCTTTATCACCTTTGCCAGATTATAAAATCATTGATGATTATGTTTACCGTCGTTTGGAATTTGACTCTGATACAACCGATCCTTTTCTCGCTTGGAAATTGCTTGTTCCTGCCGAATTGCGAGAAAGTGTAATCTATGCCTCTCACGATAATCCATCTTCTGCTCATGGTGGCATAGCCAAGACGCTTGAACGCATCCGTCGTTACTTTTACTGGCCAGGTCTGGTTGCACAAGTCCGAAATTATGTATTGAGTTGTGAATATTGCAAAACTTCGAAGTCACCTACACATATCCTTCGTCCACCTATGGGTCAAATGACAGAAACGGAACGTCCATTTCAACGACTTTACGTCGATCTAATTGGACCATTCCCTCGTTCTAAGAGAGGTAACATTGGAATGTTGATAGTCTTAGACCACTTTTCGAAATCCACGTTTCTGAAAACCCTGAAAAAATTTACCTCGAAACTTATCATGGATTTTCTGAAAGAAAGCGTGTTTGACACCTTTGGTGTTCCTGAGTCAGTTGTGTCCGATAACGGAAGTCAGTTCAAGAGTAAAGACTTTGAACTTTTTCTGGCAAAATATGGCATAAATCATGTTTGCACCGCCGTGTACGCTCCCCAATCCAATGCGTCAGAGCGAGTCAATCGTTCGATCAACGAAGCGTTACGCTCTTATATACGTAAAGATCAACGACTGTGGGATGTGTATATAAGCAGCATTAATGGCTCATTGCGCAAAAGTGTCCATCAGACAATTGAGTCTGTTGATCTCGTCTATTAGTTGGTGTCGGTTGTGTTTTATCGTGTTATGTAAAAGCCTTTGTTTGTTATATTCGTGAGTGTATTAAAACAGTTTCAATATCGTAATTACTTAAATATTATATTGTACTTACTAATATCATTAATATACAACTATTCCATTAAATAATAATTGTGCATTTAAGTTGTGTAAGTTTAATTCTTGCATATTAACTTTGTTTATCTTGTTTAGTTAATGCAGTGTTGTTGTTTTTGCATGCTTACTGTGTTTTAGTTTTTTCTTTGTGCGGTGATTTGTTTATCTTCAGCTCAGTGAGTGTTGTTTTTGTTTTTTAGTTTCTACTAAACTGTGCACAAACTGCTTGAATATAATAACCCTAAAAGCACATTTTGCATCTGCTCATTTTTTAAAAATTAAACGGTTTATTTTTCTGCAGAAAATATCGTTGCTTGTTCTTTAGACGAACTTTGCAAAAGCCAAAACATTCTGAACACTATGTTCAGCTGTTCTGGTCCATGTGAGCAAATGTTTCATGCATCTTGTGCCGGCATTTCCAAGTCATGCCTTGACGACTTAAAATCTCTGCGATCAGGTCTTCGCTGGTACTGTGCTTCGTGTAGGGTACTTTCCCCATATGAACTTTATTCAAAAATTAAGCTTTTTGGGGAAAGTCTTAACTCGTTAAACAACAATTTTTGAAAATTGTAACATTTTTTAGTGAAGTTAGGGCCGCACCCAGTGCCAGCGTCTATGATGAAAATTCCATTTCGGAAAATATCCCGCTTGCTTTGTCACAGACTGTTTCTTCCGGGACACAAACAATCCTTTCATCAGAAGACCATATTATCTCAAAAAGAAAGAGAAAAAATAAAAAAAACTAATAAGAAACGAAAATCATCTGGATCTACTTCTCAGGCCAAGCAGCCCTCAGCACCGCTTTTGATTTTAATCTGCCTGACTTGAAATGGGAATCTTCTGACGATGATACATATTTTTGTGCATCTAATTCGAAGACTCGCCAAGAGCATATATTTGTTCATAATATATGTTCTGATTTACAACAAGTGAGTTGTATTTATAATAGTCTTGAAAGACTTCTTGACCTGGTCTTAACTACAGACAGTAAGAATGTGATTGTTGAGAAGGCCTCTCATGCTTTGACTGCTGTTGATGAATACCATCCACCATTGAGCATATGGTACAAATCAGACAGGGATAATATAGTAAAGTCTAACTCAATAGATAAAGTTTATGAATTCGATTTTAAAAAGCTGACTTTTTGAAGTTGAATCATTTACTTCTAAGTAAACTTCATGCTATTTTAGAATATGTTAATAATAACACTCTTGATGATTCAATTAATTTTTTTATATAGAAATCTTTGCTGTGTTTTCTCTGTCCGTGCCATATAGTCTCAAATTTACGAAAATTGTGCTTACCCCTGGTACACAAAGGAGTTAAAGATTCTTCGCAACACCAGGAATAGGGCATGGAAAAAATATGTCTGTAGCTTAGACTTGAACGACCTAGAAATCTACAAGCGTTTGTTTCTGGATTTTGAAAATTGCTCAACTACCTTATATCAAAATTATTTAGACAGTATTAAGCTGAGAATATTGTCTGATCCGAAGAAATTCTGGGGTTTCATAAACACCAAAAAAAAAATCTGATGGATTCCTTCATCATTTAAAACCTCTGACGGATTTACTGACGATCCTGTCGTAATTTGTGGTCTATTTGCCAATCTCTTTAAAGAGTCCTTTTGTTCAGACTCTTTCAATACTGATGAAGAGTACTTTGAATATATGAACTCTACACCCAGGGTTTCGTTGGATTCTATATCCTTTACTTCAGAGGATATTTTAAAGTATATTGGATTGATCGATGAGGATTTTAATGCTGGACCTGACGGAATTCCTGCCGCAGTGTTAACACGATGTGTTTCCATTCTAAGTCAACCACTGTCCATGTTATTCAATAAATCAATTAGCGAAAGTATTTTTCCACTTTTTTGGAAAAAATCTTTTATAAGTCTTATTTATAAAAAAGGTTGTAAGAACGATATAAACAACTACAGGCCTATCGCGAAACTCTCGTCGATTCCAAAACTTTTTGAGCGGCTCGTGTATGATCGTGTGAAAATTGCTGTGGGAAGGTCATGACAACTCGTCAGCATGGATTTGTTACTGGCAGATCCACTGTGTCTAATCTCCTCGATTTTACAACGTTTTGCTTAAATTCATTTTATTCAGGTAACCAGGTCGACTGTATTTACACTGATTTTAGTAAAGCATTTGATAAACTGCCACACAACTTAATTCTATTTAAACTAAAGTTAATGGGTTTTCCACAATTTTTTGTAAGCTGGATTCAATCGTATCTGACAGAGCGATCTTATCAAATACGATTTCGAGGCTTATTGTCAGCTGAATTTATTGCTGAATCAGGTGTTCCTCAAGGTAGCCACCTTGGTCCACTTATGTTTATTTTAGCCATTAATGATGTAACCCACATCATCAAACACTCTCATCTACTTATCTATGCAGATGACATGAAAATATTCAGAACAATAAATGCTAAAGACAATTCAGATCTGCTCCAGTCTGATTTGAAATCCTTTGAAATTTGGTGTTCTAAAAATAATATGTTTCTAAATCTAGATAAATGCCAAACTATGACCTTTTCGCGAAAAAGGAATAATTTAATTTTTGATTATAAGATAAAAGATACTGCTTTAAGTCGTGTAGATGCTGTCAAAGGTCTTTGTATATGCATGGATTCTAAGCTATCGTTTAACGTTCATATTGATTACATTTGTAAAAAAGCATCTTCTATGCTCGCGTTTATGAAACGCTGGGCCAAAGAATTTAATAGTATGATCACAACTACAAGGCTGTATTATGCAATTGTGCGACCTCACTTAGAGTATGCAAGTCAAGTTTGGTCCCCAAGTTACAATATACATGTTGAACGTATAGAGAGAATCCAAAAAGTTTTGTTCGGTTTGCTCTAAGGGGCTTAAGTGCAACGGACACTTTAAACCTTCCTCCTTATGAGGATCGCTTAAAACTATTAAAAATGCAATCTTTGAACGAGAGAAGGAAGTCAGCAGATATCCTCTATTTACACCAACTCATAACTGGTGTATTCGATTCACCAGAACTCCTAACTCTTACAAATTTTAACACTAACCGTAGAAGCAGTAGAAATGCTAACAATTTAATTTACTTACCTTTTAGTAGAACAAATTATATGGCTACTGCTCCTTTACATCGCATGAGTACCTTTGTTAACAACTGTAGCTTTTTTGATGTTAACTTATCGAAAGGTCAACTCAAAAGTAGATTGAAAACTAATGTATGATTAGATCTATGTAAACGCATGGTTAGTTGTTATGTCTTGTGTTGTCGCTGAGCCCAAACCATATTATGGTGGGTAAATTTTTCTCACTTTGGATTGTTTTGGACCACTCTTATCATTAGGGCTATTCACAGTTTGAGCGTACTTTTAACAAATCGTATTTATAGCATTTGTTATTGTTCAAACTGTGAGCACCTCGCCATGTGACTGTCGTATAAAAAGATTGTGCAACCCTGTGATGTATGTGATTATGCGGCTGTAGACAAAGCATAAAAATACGAGTTACAAAAAACACGTCCAAGGGCGGCTTTTATTTACGCATGCCTGCGTATTTGCATTTGTATGCAAAACAACAACAAAGCAAAATAAGCTTTCGTAAATTGGCGTACAAATAGCAAATCGTACAAATGGCAGACCAGAGTATTCCAGCGCTGTGAATGGCCTTATTGAGATGTTTTAATGTTATTTGGGCTGGTTCTTAAGATGATCTAATGCGGAGAAAGTGCGAAAAAGCTGTAGTAGCTGAACTCTATTGTTATTGCATGAAAAAAAAAAAATTGGACAAGCACCATATTACCATACGGTAAGGATTATAAAATCCTGAAAAATCTTAACTTGCTTTCAGAAGGTTCAGAGAGGTTAAGACGAGAAGATGAGTTTTCGATACGAAGTCTAATTCATAAAAGAATGAAAGATTCCTATGACCTTAATGCCCGATCTTATAATTTGCATTCTCGCCGTCGTCAGTTTGAAATTGGTCAAGAAGTGACCAGACGTAATTTTTGCCAGAGCAATTTGCTTAAACATTTTAACGCCAAATTGGCTCCAACCGGAGTTAAAGCCATTGTTAAACAAAAGCTCGGCAACGCCTATTACGTGCTGACCGATTTAGAGGGGAAAACGCAAGGCACATATCATGTGAAAGATATTTGGTAGCGGTTAATTGGAATTCTTCGTTTATGCTGTTCTCGAAGGATAAGCTTTTGGGTACGGTTGGGATATACGCGTTGATATCGAACAGTTGTGGTGTTGAGTTCACTACAATTAGACTGCGCGCACTCCTGATTTGAATTTTTTTTCCTCTGTCTTGACGACCATGGGTAAACTGACCTAAGGTGGAAAACTAAAAGTTATACACCCTTTTCAGACACTTGTCTGCAGCTGGCTTTGTCAAGCATCTGTTTTGTGGGGGGTGAAAAATCTGAAGTGTCAAATGGTCAATTGACAGCTAGTAGTAGCGTGGGTTGGCGAACCAACCTTAAGGAAAGTGTCACTGACATAACGCAACCTCAATTTTGACTGCTAAGTCGACAGTTGTTTCCCTGCTCGGACTTGAATTTGAATTCAAAATTCAATTCAGCAGAGGAAACACTACGACTGATCAACCGGAAGAGTTTTTCTCATCGGCTCACCCGGTAGAACCCGTTGTGTTGTGCTCTCGGCTGGTCTAGAATTTGAATTCAAATTCAAACCTGAGCTGGAATTTCAACTCGGAAGCCATTAAATATAAACGATGTTTTTTGTTTTTTTTGCTTGCAAACTAATTAACCACAACTTGTCAGCCGTGGTTAATTAGTGCCTACATTGTGACATCGTTCAAATTGCCAGCTGACATGTTTGTTGTGCGGACGTAATTGCTTGTTAAAGCCTTTTCGATCTGTACGCGGCCTGCTTGATTGCAAACATCGCAAAAAAAAGGGCTCAAACACCGCGTCCAAAAAAAGGGCTCAAACACAGTTTGCGCAAACATCGTTTGCACCAACATTCGGTGTAAGCAGTCATTAAACCATGTTGTATAACATAGCATGTTGTACTGTCCGACTTGCTTATGTAAACGACAATACAATAGGTGACGGCTGTCAACGAAAAGAGCGATGACTGGCGAATTTCCGGCCTTTGTCTTTTTCTTTTCGCTGATGGTAACCTGGGCAGTCGCTGTTGGTCATCTGGCAGCAACAGTTTTGAAAAGTGGCTTCAAAAAAATCATTAAATTAAAACAGCGACAAAGAGTGCGTTAAACCCAAAAAGTGTTTGTACTAGTAATGGTGTCAAGCAGCTTCGACAACTACTACTAAAACAACTTGCAAATAATTTTTAAATAGTGCTATTTGAAAAAAAAGGGAAAAAAGAAAAAAAAAATGGTTTTGCTTCAGTCGAGTAGTTTTATTTCAACTCAACCTTTACTCCACTTAAAAGGCAAACAAGAACACCATTTACAACAACAACAGCAACAACCCGAGCTGTTTGCAAATTTGCAATTAATAGCATTATAACTTGTCCTGAAGCGCAGTTGTTGTTACTTGGCTTAGCAAAAGTTGAAATTGCAAAGCATGGCTGGCTCATCCAACTTGCAAATCCGCGTTTGCCACAATGGTATCGTGACGCTATTACTGCCGTTTTAACTTTTACATCTGCTCAGCAGCAGCAGCAACAACTGCAAACCTTGGCGTCCCAACAGCACCGACAACAATAGCAGCTACGTCTCAGCCAGCGTGTCCCGGACCGCTTTTGCTAATGCTCCACTGTGGGCCACGTCAGCCACCAAAGCGACGCAGCAGCAACAACTGCAAACCTTGGCGGCCCAACAGCACCAACAACAATAGCAGCTACGTCTCAGCCAGCGTGTCCCGGACCGCTTTTGCTAATGCTCCACTGTGGGCCACGTCAGCCACCAAAGCGACACAGCAGCAACACTAGTTAGCGCCACCAACAACCGGCTTCCAAACCGGTACCAAAAGGTAGCGCAAACCTCCACCAAAACGCCATCAGCATTTGCACCACTTATTGACCGCAGTGTCGAAGTGCAACCACCACCAAAGTGTCACCAGCACCACAGCTGTGACACTGCACCAGCACAACCACAAGTGCTAAGCAACAACCACATCACCATCGGCGGTTGCAGACCAGGACAACAGGTTTTATTTACTCTTATTTTTGAATTTTCGGATCTCCTGTTGGCTGCCGTCATGAAGCCCGAAACCTACTCAACAAGTTGAGCTAATCAGTGAGTGTTCAGTCGCGTTCAGTGGGTGCAAACTCAACGGTTGCGCAGCGGTTGATTGGGTTGTAGGTTTCATGAACGCAGCTAGTAAAAACACTAGAAAAAAACAACAATTTTTCTTGTTTTATAAAATTTAAGCTAAAAATATAGAAAGTAAACTTAATATTAATTGATTTCGAACTAAAGCTAAAATTAAACGAAATTTACTAAATTGAATCAGATTTTATAAGTAAGCTAAACATAAAGAAAATAGGCTAGATATGCGTTGATTATAAATTAAAACTAATTTAACATAACAAGACCAATAAATTATAATTGATTTTGAACTAAAGCTAAAAATAACGTCTATAAAATGATATTGATTTCAAAAGCTAAACAAAACCTACGTGAAACTACAATAGAACGAATATAAAGTAATATTCAACAATTAAGAAATAACATAACCAAAACCGGAGACTAAACTAAATACTAAACTAATCGGAAAACATAAATCACAATTTAACTTAAACTCAAACGTCGCCTAAAACAAACTTAAAATGTAACCTTACGTAAATTAAAACTTATTAGAAACTAAACTAAATATCAAACTTAAATTTATCTTATATTAAGCAACCATGTTTCAATATAAGTTGAGTTAAAATAAACTTTTTTTGAGAACATTTAGTTCTTTTTGCCTAAAGAGCATCTACAGTCAGTGGCATAAGTATTTTTTCAGTACACTGAAAAAAGGGTTAATTTTTACCTTGTAATTACCATGATTTATTTTTTTAATTACCAGCTGTTTATTTATCAAAAAAAAAAAAATATTTAATTGCCTTTTTCAGTAAATTTGAAACATAATGTTTACCTTTTGATTATAATGAAAAAAATGGATTACCTTTTACAGCTCAAAAAAAAAGTTTATACTTACCTTTATAATCACTATGAACATTTAACTAACTGTTTTCAGTACACTGAAAAATTTTATACTTACCTTTTTCATTGCTATGAACATTTAATTTAACTTTTTTTTCAGTACACTGCAATATTAAGGTTTACCTTTAGATTATAATGAAAAATTGTCTTTTTCATTAAACTGAAACCTTAATGATCACCTGTTGATTAAAATGAACAATTTAGCTACTTTTATCGGTACATGAAAAAAAAAATTTAATGCTTAGCTGTTTTTTTATCAAAAAAAAAAAAATATATTTAATTGCCTTTTTTAGTAAATTGGAAACATAATGTTTACCTTTTGATTATAATGAAAAAAAATGAATTACCTTTTTCAGCACACAAAAAAAAAAGTTGATACTTACCCCTTTAATCACTATGAACATTTAACTAACTGTTTTCAGTACACTGAACTTACCTTTTTCACTGCTATGAACATTTAACTTAAATTTTTTGTTAGTACACTGAAAAAGTTTTTACTTACCTTTTTAATCACTATGAACATTTAACTAACTGTTTTCAGTACACTGAAAAAATTTTATACTTACCTTTTTCACTGCTATGAACATTTAACTTAAATTTTTTTTTCAGTAGACACTATAAACACAATAAACACTGAAAAATTTTATAGAGTGATGTAGACAGAAGTGGGCCATGTTTTTATTTTCGGTTGTAAAATGGTGAAAAATTCAAATTTTCCAAAAAAAATTTTTTTTAATCGCAAGAGTACCTCAAGACACAACTTTCCATCACAGCAGATTTCTTAAATTCAGTTGTTAAGAATTTTCCTTTTTCATGTAAAAGAAAAGTGTATTTTCCGAGTTTTCCGAAATTGTAGGGAGAAGTGGGCCACCAAAATTTTTATCTGAAAAATGCTGCCATCTGTTTCAAATTCTTCTTCTAGGAGTTTTTAGAGGCGCTTATCACAAATCTGTTGTCAAATTCGCAAAATTCAAAATACTTGATGCGAAATGAGGGTCAAAAATTAAAAAAAATGGACTTTAATAATGTTTATTCAATGTCTGGAAAAAGGAGTGATGAAGTAGAAATTACAAAGTTCTTGTGAAAAAAACATTTCTTAGTGATAAAGCACAGATCTTACTCGCAATTGATGCACGTGAAGTCGGTGCGGTTGGTCATATCGACGCACTGTAAATGGAAGGGTCGGTCGCAGATGTCGCACTCGATGGAATTTTTTTTTTGTGAGCTTTGTCGGCATCAATTTAGTGCAAATCGTGTGCAGGACGTTCTTGAAGGAGATCCAACAATTGTGTGTCGGTAACAGCGGCAATATCCGGAAATCGGTTGAAAACAAGTTTCAAGTAGCGTTGAAAAGTTGATCTGCTAACATCGGCAGCAGCAGAAGCAACACGTTCTGATGTTTGATTTATCCTTACTTGCTTTATAGCAGCAATCAATTTTTCATAATTTACCACTTTTTTGGTGGTTTCCTTTTTTTTTGGGGCATAATGGCTAAAATGATAAAAATGAGTGAATAAGACATTTGTATAATTAATAAAAACACTTCATCGTGCAAAGAACGGCATTACTCAAGTGGCCCATGTCTGTCCACAAATAGTGGCCCACTTCTGCCTACAAGCCCCTTTTTTTGCATATGCATTCCACAAAAACACAACGTGAATGATGGGCAAAAATCACTTTGCATTACAAAGATAACATGTTTAACTAACATATTGCATATTTACCTGAGTATTTCTCGTAAAAATTCGATCACAAATCGTATGAAAGGGTACGAGGGTAAAAACTTTCTCGCCAAAATCTGCAGCTCGTTTCTCTGGACAGTGCGAAAGCAGGTTAATAACCCCCAAATGCTTATAAAAAGTGACCTTGGGTCAAAATACGATAATTAATGTGCGCGGTTTCACATAGATGTCACTAATCTTAAAATAACTTGGGTGGCCCACTCCACGTCTGTCTACATCACCCTACTTACCTTTATAATCACTATGAACATTTAACTGTTTTCAGTACACTTGAAAAAATTTTATACTTACCTTTTTCATTGCTATGAACATTTAATTTAACTTTTTTTTCAGTACACTGAAATATTAAGGTTTACCTTTAGATTATAATGAAAAATTAATTGTCTTTTTCAATAAACTGAAAACTTAATGTACACCTGTTGATTATAATGAACAATATACTTAATTTTTAGCACTCTGAAAGAAAAATAACATTAAGATCGAATTAACGTTAATTAAATCCTAACTCTAAAAAAAGGTTGGGTGAACCTTTTAACCCATTAAAAATAATTGTACTTTTTTGTCTATAAGCTAATAAATATCCTGTACAACCATGTTAAGGTTTGGCCATTAATTATTTGGAGTGATGAAAGGTAAGCTATGGTAAGGGGCTGCTGCACTGAGGTGCATTAACGACTTGGGTTAATGAAACCAAATTTTTTTATTCATTAACAGGTGGGGTGGGTACAGATAGTGAGGGATAATAACACCATCCTCCCTCATATATAGCGGTGCATAGGGACTACAGTTCGGTTCACGTTGCCTCTTTCGGGGTTTTTTTTTGTCTTTTCTCTCTCCCATCCGTTTCCTGTTTCCGCCCATTTGAATTTTAATTCAAATGGTCCTTCTTTTCCGTTTCCCGTTATCGTCTGCATACGTACGACTTGTGCAGATCGCATCCCATGACTTCCTGACGAAGCAACCCCACGACCATTTTCCCTGAGCTAAGCTGAAGCATAGCTAGGTATGCAGACGCCCGCTAAGTCAGGAAGTGCCTCGTCATCCGGTTGCGGATGTCACGACGCTACGAGGTGGATGTTCGGTTCTGTCACAAAACCAGCGACGATAAGAGTGGTGACGAGCTTCGAAGAAAACATTTTTCGCTCCATATATGTCAAGTGAATAGTAATTCTAGTACCTAATATTAAACGTTGTTCGAACTTCCAGAAGTTTAAGCAAACGATGGCTTGGGTTCTGCGTTTCAAGAAAAATAGCATTAAATCGATCAGGAAACAAAACAAGAGCAGCGGTGAACTCACTTTAGAAGAAATTATCGACGCTGAAAAACTAGTTTTTCGATGGGTGCAGCAAGAGGCATTCTCCGATGAACAAGAGAGCCTGGCTAAAAATCAAGCGATGCACAAGGAAAGTTCGCTCGTATCACTCAACTCCTATCTTGACGAAAAAGGTGTCATCAGAGTAAATGGGCGCATCAAAATTTTCTCCCAACCAGAAAGTTGGAAGGAGATGCGGCGTATGGAAGGAGCACGCACCACGGTTGGAGACCTTCGCTAGCCTGTTAATAGAAGCCGAGAACATCGTGAACTCCAGACCGCTGACTCATCTGCCTGTCTCGTCTCAAGATCCTGAGCCAATTACGCCGAACCAGTTCCTTCTAAGATACACGAATTTAACGCAAACACCAGCGCCTTTCGATCTGAGGCTCTTATGTTTGAACAAACAATGGCGTATTCTAAAAAATTTTAAAAATGGAGTCTGGGAGCAGTGGATGAGAGAGTACCTACCTGAGTTAACGCGTCGAACGAAATAGGTTCTACCTTCAAACCCAATCAGCATGGCATGCCTAGTGCTGATATGCAACGACAACGCTCCGAGATCGCAGTGGCGAAGAGGCCGCATAATCAACTTATTTTTTGGTAAAGACGACATAGCCAGATCAGCGGATGTAGTGACCAGCAGTGGAACTGTAAAGAGGCCCGTCTCGAAACTAGCTATTCTCGACGTAGAAGAACCCAAGGCGAATGAAGGTGAGTCTCCCCGTCCGGGGTCGATTCACGGGGGTGGAGATGTTGAACTTTGATGAAGAGCTCAATAAAGCAGTCAGAAATAAACATTATATAATATCCATGTTTTGTATCTTATTTCACTCATTGTCAAATGTACGGTATCTGTTATTTGTATTAGTATGTTTTGCTTCATATGTCTGTTTATACCGTATCTTTTATTTCGTAATTGTTTAATAGTTTAAATTTGGCTGTTAGAAATTTTCTAAACGTTGTTAAATTCGTTTAAGTCCAGCAGCCAAGAAAATAAGTCAGGTTTTATTATATTGACTAAATTTGCTTTTGTTTGAATATATGTTACATGTTGTGTTACACAATTTATCATATTGGTAAATTAACGATAAATTAAAATTTTATCTTTTAACAGAGAATAAACTTACGCATTAACCTTATCAATTTAGAAGTTCCTGCTCTTTATTTAAAATTTATTGAGCTTATTCATTGGCCGTTGGGCAGAAAAGCGACAGTGGTAATGAATGTATTTTAAGAAAAAAATAGTATACTTCCAAAAAACGCGAGTTCTCAAAAGAACTCAAAACTTGCCAAATTATAAGATGCCGGTTTTTCGAAAAAAAAAACCATTCAAGTAAGTGATGAAAAGAAAAAGGATCTCCTTGCAATGGCTTCATATTTGCCTAAAAAGTAAGTTGTATAAATCAATCCCCAGTTAAAATAAGAAAAATATTAGGTTTGTGTTCAAAAGCAAACAAATATATTTTTTTGAAAATCTTCAAATATTATCTTTTAAGTTCTTCGAATGAGTTTTTGTTTTTGTTATCAAGGTTTTTTTCATAAATAAAAATTCTATAATTATAAATAAACATATGAAATAAACATATCATTTAACGAAAAGAATCCAATCAAACAAGTCTTCTTATATGGGTATGCTTTAATTGCACAAATAACGTTTCAAAAGTCATCGTGCTCTCTGCTTTGCAACGTGGAATAACGTTTTAACAACCAAAGGGTTTTGGATATGTAACGTTTTTCCATTTTAAACATTAATAATACTTGATTTACTAACCAAATATTATTAAGTTATTTTTTTTACTAAAATAGTTTATTTACCTAAGTATTTCCATAATGTAATAAAAACAAGTATTTAAAAATTGCTGCATTTAAAACGTTTTTTACGTATTGTGAACAATTTACTTTTTGTCGCTTAAAACGTTATTCACGGCTGTGCTTTAATTGTTCGACAAACCAGTCTGAACGATTTTAGCTGTAAATTTTTTAAACTCAACTAAAACTTCTTACCTTCTACGAACAATGCATACTACGAATGTAATGAAAGAAATTACGAAGTTATTCCTACGAGAAATTGACTAATGTTAAAAAATGATATCCCTTATTAGTCGAATATCATTCTTCGTAGCAACAGATAGCAAGGGGAATTTAATTCAATAACTGATATAAACTTTGACGATAAGCAAATTTATGTTTTAAAGTGATTGTAAACAAGCAGAAAACAAAGATAATTAATTTAATAAAAAAATTAATGTTTTCCAAAAAATAGGCTTGTTTTTCTATCATAAAGATGGTCCAATTTGCATTTTTTTAATTTTTCCTGAACTTAATCCAAATCTGAAAATTTCAGTCCGCTTGAAATTGGTTTAGACGTTAAAGGCTTCCAAAGTTAAAAAATGGCCTAAAAATTTAGTTTGTTGCTCTCAGTTTTCCAAAAAAAAAAATATTGTTTAATATTAGGAAATTTTTGTATTCTTATTTTAAAGGTTGAAAACTTGGGAGCTCAATAGTCATTAATGCGATTTCATTTAAGGATATACATAAAATAAAATATTGAAACAATAAGAACATATATTCATACTAAGCACTACTATCTATTTCATTCGCACACATGTACTCATATTGCTGAATACAAAATATATGGCATTGCATTTTAATTTTACTCCTACACAAATATATTAACTTATGATTATGTTTACGTTTTCTAATAATCTAAGTCTACTCACTCACACACAGTATACTACTATTACTAAATTACAAATATGTATACGATATTCTACTATTACTTTTACACTAATTTAAGAACATATGATTCTGTTATCTTTTTAAATACAAAAACAATTGTTAACTTGTTTTAAGACAAAATACCGTTATACATACTATATAAGGACGAACAAAATTCAAATAAAGTCAATCAAGTTTTTGAGCTTAAACAAAGCTGCCAACTCGATTCATTTTTAGTCTCTGCACTTTTTGAAGTGAACGGCATTAAAAATCAAGAAAAATATACGCCGGCTACAAATATTTGGCAGGTCCTAGAATTTTTAAATAAAATAAAAATCGCGAGTCCTTTTTTTATGTTCGTTTTAACACGTAATACCACAAGCCTCATATTATTTAGTTTATTAAATTATTAAGAATATTTTCTTTAGCTTAAAATTGCTAAAATGTATTACATGACAAAAAAATAAAATAACATTTTTAAATATTTTGGACATGATACGAGAAATATTTTTACACCATCTTTAAAATACAATAGATTTTATTTTGTATAAAAGCGTGTGTCAATCGGTGTAGTGTGCGTATCATGTTTACAAAATAAGTACCAAAAATCGTAATAAATAGTATTATGTAAGCATTGGCGTCGGAAGCGGGGGAAAGGGGGGCAGTTGCCCCCCAACTTTTTTAGCTAGATAAACAATTAAAAAGGAGAACTTAAAAAATTATTCAAAATATCAGTTTTTTTTGCAACGATAATATTTTTGTATTATATATTTTCCTCTTCTTTCTCTCTTCTTCATAAGCATGCTTGCGGATAACCATTTTCTTTCTCTGTGTTTGCAAAAAGATAGAACAAAATGTAGAGTTTCTACTGCAAGCCCACCATTTGTCTAAAAGCACCCAGTTTAAAAGCACATACTTAATATGTAGCTTAATGCTTGTTAATTTTGCAACTCTGTTAAGAAAAGATTTGACATGTTCTTATGGGCTTTCCATATTGGACGACATGTTGTACGATAAGTTAGATGGAAAGCTAATGGGACTATTTGTAAAGCAACATTATTAATAGCAAGCTCTCAAGCAGAACACATCCGGCTAATAGCTAAGCAACTTTTAGATGCCCTAACAATTGAGCAGTAATTTTACATAGTTGTACAATATTGTACAATCGGCAGAAAAAAACCAAAAATTTCGACTATCGTTTTAGCTTACGCATGGTAGTACTGTAACGAACCTCCGGCGCTACAACGCTTTCCAGCCAGGGTAATGCTCAGCGGCTGTCCGGGGTTCTTTCCAAGAATTAGGGTTGGAGGTTTTGGTGATGGTCCGCTCGCACTCCTTTTTTAAGGGAGCACTATTCGGCGCGCGGATCGTAGGTGTAGGCTCTGGTTCCCTTGGTGACTGGCGACGATGTTTGTGGTCGGTCCGGTCACGTTGAATTGTCCTCGTCCGATTTGGTCAAAGGAGAGGAGTTCGGTGGTGGGGTTGGCGAGAGTGCAGTTTGCACAGGGATTCGAGTGAGGTATTCTCGTATAGAGATGGGATGGTGCGTGCCAGAATTCGCAGAGATTCGCAGGACGCAACCTTCAAGTTCGAAGTTCTGGTCAGCGCAATGGGTAGGATTAGGATTGAGGAGGTGTGTGTGAAACAAAATTCGCAGAGATTTGCAGGACGCAACCTTCAAAATCGAAGCTTTGTTCCAGCGCACGGGGTAGGGTTAGGTTTAGGTGTGTGTGTGTGTGAAACAAAGTTCGCAGAGGTTTGCAGGACGCAACCTTCAAATTCGAAGCTTTGTTTCACCGCACGGGCTAGGATTTGGATATGGTGGGTTTATGTGTATGACAGAGTTCGCAGAGGTTTGCAGGACGCAACCTTCAAATTCGAAGTTCTGTTACAACACGAAGGTCAAGTTGGGATATCTTACGGAGTGGCTTCGTAGAGAGCTGGATGTGTGCGTGACAGAAATCGCAGAGGTTTGCAGGACGCAACCTTCAAATTCGATGTTCTGGTCAACGCAATGGTCAGGATTAGGATTGGGAATGATG
The DNA here is from genome assembly GCA_963920525.1 of Dichetophora obliterata. Lineage (NCBI taxonomy): Eukaryota > Metazoa > Arthropoda > Insecta > Diptera > Sciomyzidae > Dichetophora > Dichetophora obliterata. The sequence continues at coordinate 119,491,548 of OY986436.1, read as the reverse complement.
GGATACCTTACCGTCTTGGTGTTGGTTGTCCGTCCGACCTGTTTCCTGTATAGTTAAACTAATACTTCACTATCTCCAGCGCTAATTAAAAAGACGTCTGCTCCGCTTGATGTCTCTCACAAGAATCTTTTATTTCAGAATTCAAAAATGACTAACTAGTGGCCGGCACCAGCGTCGTGTTACAAATACATATGTGGTAATTAAATATTTCCACGAGAAATATAATAAAAATTCGTTCATACGTTTGAATAATTTATTAGATACTGAAAAATTTTGAAATATTTTTATACATTTAAAATATGAAAACTTAATTCTAAAAAATACAAAAAGAACTTAAAAACTAAGTGGTTTTAAAACAAAGTGTTTTACATACAATTGAAACAGTATTAAAATGTAATAATAAGATAACACTACATTATTCCCCCTCCAAAGAATTCGGTATTAGTCTTACCGTGTTTGCTAATAAATTAAAATGAACTGTCTTAGCTGATTTATTTGCATTAAAAAGTGTTTTTGAAACATTAATGTTAACAAAAGCTGGCTTAATTCGATCAATATTAACCGTTATAATATTTTTGTTTTTAAGAATTTTAAAAAATTTTGGAGACTTTTCTAATACTTTGAATGGTCCGTCGTATGGCTCTTGAAGTGGTTTTTTAATAGTGTCATTGCGAACAAATACAAACTCACAAGTTTTGAGTGATTCTGGCACAAATTGTTTAAAATTCTGATTATGATGTGAAATATGTGCTTGATTATTAGCAACAATATCTTTAAGTTTGAACAAAGTTTCTGATGGACTGAATTTTTGCTCACTAGGAATGACTAACTGACTTGGCAATCTGAGTGTTTGACCATAAACCATTTCAGCAGGGGATGCTTTAACATCTTCTTTAAACGTGGATCTTAGCCCTAATAGAACTAGTGGTAATTCTGAGTACCAATTGTTTTGGTTATTGCTCGCTATAAGAGAAGCTTTGAGTTGACGATGGAAACGTTCTATCATCCCATTAGCTTGTGGGTGATAAGCTGAAGTTTTGATGTGTTTGCAACCAAATTTGGTAATAAAATTTTTGAATGTAGTTGATGTAAACTGAGGTCCTCGATCAGAAGTAATTTCCAGAGGAACCCCAAAGCGTGATATAAACTCTCTTTGGAACGTGTCAACAATAATATTAGCCCTTGTATCTTTAAGAGGATAAACCTCAGGCCAACGTGTGTTCCTGTCAATTATGGTAAACAAATATCGGTAACCATTTGAAATCGGTAATGGGCCAACCAAGTCAATATGAATATGTTCAAAACGACCGCTCGGAATGTTTATCTTGTGAGGTAGTGTTTTAGTGTGTCTATGTACCTTAGATTTTTGACATCTAATACATTCTTGAGTCCATTTGTTTATTTGTGTGTTCATGTTAGGCCAAAAATATCGTTGTGTGATTAGTCGTCTAGTACCTCTAGTTCCTGGATGTGAAATGTTATGTATTTGATCAAAAACTCTTTTCCGTAGTGTTTGGGGAATGTATGGTCTTGTATTATTTGTAGAATTTTCACACCAAATTTTTATGTTTAAAAACGGAATATCAACTTGTTCAAACTTGTAAGTTGTTTTGTCTGTTATGCTCTTGAGTTCTGTGTCAATGATTTGTTCCTGATGTAATTGTTTGAGATCAAGGTCGGGTGTTCTAACTTCTGTTACCTCGCATCTTGAAAGTGCATCTGCTACTGAGTTGTCTGTACCCTTAATGTGTAATATTGTGTTAGTGAATTGTGCTATGTATTCAAGGTGTCGTGTTTGTCTAGGACTACGTTCGGTTTTAGAAGATAATGCATTAACTAAAGGTTTGTGATCTGTGAAAACTGTAAAAATGTTACCTTCCAGGAAGTGTCGAAAATGTTTAATAGTTAAGTAAATCGCAAGTAATTCTCTGTCAAATGTACTATATTTCGTTTCAGCAGGTGAAAGTTTCTTAGAGAAGAAAGCTATAGGCTCAAGTTTATTGTTATGTTCTTGTTGTAAAACGCCACCTATTGCGGTAATGGATGCATCTACAGCAATCGACAGTTGTGCCTTACTATTAACATGGTTAATAAGTGTTTGCGTGGCAAAACTGTCTTTGATTGTTGTAAATGCATGTAAAGTAGTGTCTGTCCACTGTAAATGTTTGCTTTTAGTTTTCGAAGCTGTTGTTACCATGTCATAAATGGATTCAAGCATGTGTGCGAGTTTAGGAATGCACCTGTGGTAGTAATTTGTCATACCTATAAATTTTTGCATGTGTTTGACTGTTACCGGTTGTGGATAATCTTGAATGCATTTAACACGTTCTTGTGACGGACGTATTCCGTGTTTAGATATGTTGTAGCTAAGAAAGTCAATGTTATCAACTCCGAATACACATTTGTTAGGTTTTATGTTTAAACCGTAATCATTGAGTCTTCTAAAAACTTGCGTTAAATGTTCGAAATGTTGTGTTTCTGTCTCACTAGCAATCAAGATGTCATCTAAGTATACGAAAATAAAATCTAGTCCATGTAGCACTTCATTAATGAACCTCTGGAATGTCTGGGCTGAGTTCCTCAAGCCAAATGGCATACGGAGGAACTCGAACATCCCAAAAGGTGTAGTGATTGCTGTCTTGTGTATGTCGTTAGGTGCCATTGGTATTTGATGATATGCTCTGACTAAATCGAGTTTTGAGTAAATGCATGTATTGTGTAAATTTAAAGAAAAATCATGTATGTGTGGTAATGGATATCGGTCAGGTACTGTAATTGTGTTAAGTCTTCTGTAGTCGCCACATGGTCTCCAATCATTGGGCTCGCGTTTAGGTACTAGGTGTAATGGAGAGGATGTTTGAGAATTTGACGGTCTACAAATACCAGAAGTAACTAAGAACTGAAATTCTTGTTTAGCTACTTTTAACTTTGGCAAGTCTAGACGTCGTGGTCTTGTGTAAGGTAATTGTCCTTCAGTGACAATGTGATGTACAGTGTGATGTTTAATTGGTGCTGTGTAATCGGGTTCTGTTATTAAAGAAGGAAATTTTTTGAGTAATTGTGTATACTTGTTATCTATAGTAAATAATTTAGGTAAAGATGTTTCAGAAAATGCTGAAATTGTATTGACAGATAAATTAGTTAAAGGGTCAACGAGACGTTTGTGTTTAAGGTCAATAAGAAGGCCATATTTTGTCAAGAAATCTGCACCTATAATAGGTTTGGAGATGTCAGCTATAATAAATGAAAATGGTAATTCACGTCGTAAATTTAAATTAAGTGTCAATAATTTTTTTCCAAATGTAGAGATTGCTGTGCCATTAGCAGCTTGTAATACCAAATCTGATTTTTTGTTTGAAATTTTGAATTTTGAGGAAGGTAGAACTGATACCTCTGCTCCACTGTCAATAAGAAAATTTAATTTACTAGAGGGGTCAAATACAAAAAGACGACGTGTATGTATGACGGGTCTATTATCAGTCGTCGCGACAACAGAGTCTTTTAGTTTGTTGAATTGTGTTGTGTTATGTTGTGTGGTGAAAAGTTGTCGTTTTGAACAAATGCACATGGTTGTTCACATTTACGTGCGTTTTTACCGAATCTGAAATGGTACTTACATACCCAATTGGAAGGTCGTTGACCTGAAGAGGACCTATAAGACGATCGACGTCTTGAATTTCCTCTGGAACTAAATCTTCTGGAAATTGGACGACTGAAACGTTGATTCTTAAGTTCATCAACATCAAGCGAGAGTTTTTGAAAACATTCAAAAATTTTAGATGTTTGTTCTGCAAAATGTTTAGTAATATTTGCTATCTCATTAGAATTAGAGATGTGTTTCGATACATTAAAGTTATTCTTGATTGCAGATACCTCAGATTCTGCTAATACCTCCCACAAGTTATCAGCGAGTAATAACAACTCATCTAATTCCTTATGACCAGATCCTGTCAAAGCAATGTTCAGACTTTTAGGTAGTTTACGTAACCAAAGCTTATAAACTAAGTCTTTGTTGACTGTTGAACCAGCTAAAAGAAGCAAGGATCTGTAAAATTGAGATGGTTTTTGGTCACCCATCTCAGTGTCAGATAGCATCTTATCGAACCGTTTGTTCTCACTTAAAGTATGTCTATTTATCAGAACTTTCTTCAAACCTTCATACAAGTTGGTTGAAGGTGGTTGTTGTATGAAATCTAATACCGTAACTATGACTTCTTGTGGAAGTGCAGTCACAAGATATTCATACTTTGTTTGGTCAGTGGTAATCCCTTTAGATCGAAATTGGAATTCTGCATGAATAAACCATGCATCAGGACTATCAGTCCAGAACTGTGGGAGTTTGACTGACGTTGCATGAACTTCAATGTTAGATGATGAATCATCGAAAGGGTTCAATAAAGGAGGCTCAAAATTAATTAAATGGTTATCTCCGTCTCCTGAGGTGGATAACCGAGTAGGAGTACGTTGCATTGTATTGTTTTAAAAAATACTAGCTTTATTACAAATAAATTTCTTAAAATAATATTAATAAAATTGAAGTGTGTCTAGCGTGCAGTGTAGTGCCTACGGTTGTGAAACGATAAGCGCCGGCTTATCGTTTTACATCCGCTAAAAAGCTAATTGTGTAGTGTATATAAATAAATACCAATCCTTAGTCGCTGATTTACTGACGTCGCTGCTTGTTTCTGGCGTCACTGCTTGCTTTGGTGTCGCTGCTTGCGTCGGTGGCGCTGCTTACTTCAGCGTCGCTGTCTGCGTCGGCGTCGTTGCCTGTCTTGGCGTTGCTGCCTGCGTCGGCGTCGCTGCCTGCGTCGGCGTTGCTGCCTGCGTCGGCGTTGCTGCCTGCGTCGGCGTTGCTGCCTGCGTCGGCGTTGCTGCCTGCGTCGGCGTTGCTGCCTGCGTCGGCGTTGCTGCCTGCGTCGGCGTTGCTGCCTGCGTCGGCGTTGCTGCCTGCGTCGGCGTTGCTGCTTGCGTCGGCGTCGCTGCTTGTGTTGGCGTCGCTGCTTGCGTTGGCGTCGCTGCCTGTGTTGGCGTCGCTGCTTGCGTTGGCGTCGCTGTCTGTGTTGGCGTCGCTGCTTGCGTTGGCGTCGCTGTTTGTTTCGACGTTGCTGACTGCGTTGGCGTTGCTGCCTGCGTCGGCGTTGCTGTTTGCGTCGGCGTCGCTGCTTGTGTTGGCGTCGCTGCTTGCGTTGTGGTGAGGTGGGTTCGCTGTTGTAGCTCTGCAGTGAGTAAGTTGCTCACGACTGCAGGCTGTGATGTTGTTGTTGTTGGTGCGGTGGCGGTTTTGGTGGTAGCGGTGCCTTGCGCACAGGTTTTTGCGGGTTGGTTGTGATGATGTAGATGTTGCTGTAGCTGCACTTTTAGTTGTTGACGCAATTGTTGTTGTTGCTGTGGCGCGTAGAGACTGAGCGCGAGAACTTATGAGCGTGTCGCGGGGTTGCTCTACTTCAGTGGCTTAGAGCGCGGGGTTGCTCTGCTTGAGTATTGATGAGCTCGTTGGTATCGTTGGTCCGGTTTCGACAGGATCGCCAATTGTGGTAATTAAATATTTCCACGAGAAATATAATAAAAATTCGTTCATACGTTTGAATAATTTATTAGATACTGAAAAATTTTGAAATATTTTTATACATTTAAAATATGAAAACTTAATTCTAAAAAATACAAAAAGAACTTAAAAACTAAGTGGTTTTAAAACAAAGTGTTTTACATACAATTGAAACAATATTAAGATGTAATAATAAGATAACACTACATATGTATTCTTATTGAGATAGCAATACATGTTTCCGTTGCCCGAGCGAGCAACTAAATAAAAATAATAATTCATGTTTTCGCTTATTATCTATGTTAGTGTGTGTGTTGCTATTTTAAGGGGAAACCTTCTGGTTCGCTTATATACTTAGAGTTTGTAATACAGGGTGAGTATGTTAATTCGTTACTTAAGTGTTAAATACTTTAATGCTATATTTTAGCTTATAATATGTGTTGCTAATTTCTGTATATTATAATGTATATTTAGTTTAAGATAAAGAAGATGATTTACAAATGTTAGTTTTAGCATCTTAGTATTAGAAATAATAAAAATAACTTGATGTATGTTTTGTTTAAGCTGTACCTACGTAGCAGCTAAACTTTGAATATTTTCTTATATATATAATCAAATACCGTGCATGGCGTGATGCGGCAGGGCTTGTTGTAGTTGTTTGGTGTGTTTGCCTGTATTGGGGCGTCTCTTCGTTATCGCCGGTTGCCATGTAGATTATGACGATTTGTGCTGTAACTTGTTGTTGTGGCTACTGGCTCGTGCCGTAGCTGTTGTCTTGAGTAGAAGACGCTGTGGTTGATGTTGATGTTGTTGTTGTTGTTGTCGTTATTACTAGCTCGTGCCGTAGCTGTTGACTTATGTAGTAGGCGCTGTAGTTGATGTTGATATTAATGTTGTTGTTGTTGTTGTAGATATTAATGTTGTTGTTGTTGTTGTTGTAGCTGTTGTCTACTGTTGCTTGTTAAACGGCCGGTTCTCTTGCCGCCGCTTATGTTAAGGGCCGGTTGCGGTGGGCCGTTTGTTGCAAGGCCGATTTCAGTGGGGCCGTTCATGGTGAGGGCCGGTTGCGTGGGCCGCGTATAATGAAAGCCTAAATGTGAGGGCCGGTTTTGACAGCCGTCAAAAGGGGTCCTTACAGTACATGTTGTACAATCTGCCATGTTGGTCCAATGTTTTGGACCATGCGAAAGCCCCTACTGTGAATTAGCTGATGAAAATCCACCTCGACGCTTTGAAGAAACATCAAATCCGGTTCCTTCAGTACAGTTGCCGTTATATGATCGGCTATGAAAAGATTATTTCGAAATTTTAGATCTTCTCTCAAATGAGATAACGGCTAGATTCGATCAAACAGGTTGATATTTTACTTTTTTTTTATTTTTGCAAGTTTACACCAGCTTCACTCAACCGACTCACTTTGATTTAACATTCGGTGAGTCGGTTGAGTGAAGCTAGTGTAAACTGGCATTTTGTAAATCTTATTGTACATTTAATCAGATCTTGACACTCTGGAATCGTTGGAAAATATTGTAATCGAAGCCTTCAATGGAAAAGTGCCTTCTGAACAAAATCTAAAAACAAAACTAGATCTTTATGCATATGACTTTTTTGCAGATGAAATTGCTGAAGCAATTGCCTGGCCAAACACCTTGAAATTGAAGTGGCATTGTATCCCAATTTGCGAAAAATTCGGATACTGTAAAAAAACTATTAAATGAAGTTGAAAAACTTATTGCTTTGCTTTTGACTATGCCTGCATCAGCAACTTCATCTGAGCGTCCTTTTAGTGCACTAAGACGACTTAAAACGTATCTTCGAGCAACTATGACACAGAAACGACTCACTCATGCGGCACTTATACACATTCACAAAGATAAAACCGAAGAATTGAATTCGATAGAGGTTGTGAAAGAGTTTGTTTCTCGCAAGGACAGAAAGAAACATTTTGGAATAATTTAAATTGATATAACTTCTTGTACCTTATTGTATTTAAACCATGTAAAGATATGCCTAGTCTTGCTTTATAAAAGCAACCATTATTTCTTATATTTTCATATTACCATATGAAAGATCCTTTAAAGAATGATCTCTAATATTGAAATTGGAAGAACTTTTAAAAATAATGAAATTTTAATATTTTTTATATATTTTTATATTTTTTTTATTTTAAACTAAAATAAAAAATTTGTTTATTCACATTCATGTTTCTTTGAAGAATTTTTGGTGAACTTTTTTTTTGCACCACCATTTGTACTGCCCCCCTATTTGTACTGCCCCCCCAGATGAAATTAGCTTCCGACTTGATTTAAAAAACACAATATTCGCAGCTCAACCTAAGCCACTGACTGAAGTAACAAATCTAGCTTTAGAACTAGAGAAAAATATGAAGGCAATCAACATAGGGTCTGTTCGGGCAGCACAAGTAATATGTTCAAAAAAAGGCCGATTTTGCAGCATTGCAAACATCAAATATTTCAAAATGTGATTTTTCTATCAAGCGTCACTCATCATTCACATCAAAAAAATTCACGCTGAATTTGGATGCTTGGAAAATGCAAATTGTGCGCATACTGCATTTATTCTGCAAATGCAGTATGCATTTCCAAACAGACCCATATTAATGAATTTTAGAAGAAACATTTTTCCCAACAACAAACGACAATACTATAACAATACAAACACTTATAGTAATACCTATAGCAGACAACAAAATAAAAGAAACAGCAATACACGACAACAAAATTGCAGAAGCAACAATGAATTCATGCAACGAACAAATAACATTAACGGATTCAGACAAAATCTTAACAATAAAGGCGCGTTTCCACAGTCAATATTTTTTATGCAATGTTGGATATTGCATAAAAAAACTGTTTACACGCTCAAAGTCATTTTGTCTACAAATGTCATCGTTTTTGTTTTGCGAAGCAGATGAAAGGTGAAAAACACGAAAAGAACAAAAGAGAAGACGAAAAAAATAATTAAAAGAATAAAAAAATGAAGCAGGCTCTATTTCTGTGGATGTGCTCTCCCTAGTTTAAGCTACATGTTGCAGAATGTTATGGGCATCCTGGAACCAAGCTACCTTCGGCTTCATTTACCTTCATCTACTCCTGCCCCCGACTTTTTGCTCTTTTTTATCTTCGCAACTTCTGTGGCGTAAGACGTCCTTATCGAGCGAATCTTTGCCTTGGTATCTGGAGCAGGCATGCACATTGCCTCGGCTAATTCAGAGTATGCATTCTCCCGAGCATGGCTGTTTTTATATAGTTGGGAATACACATTCCACAAGCAACTGTGATTCTCGTATTCCTCTAGAAATTGTGTGGTTCTGTCTCCACTCCACCCTTTGGCCGTTATAAACTAAAAAAATTCAATAACATTCAATGTTTTTTAATAATTTATTCCATAACAATTACTGAACAGAAATTGAACTGCTTGGAAAATCAGAACAACGATAGAGAGGAGACAGAAATAAACAAAACAAAACGTCAAAAATTTTGATCAAGTTACCAAATTGCGCAAGAAAAGTTGGAAGTCAACCAACATTTTTTCGATTGCATGCAAGTTCACAAATTGGGTGCAATCAAGTGTTTACACTTTCAAAATTACGTGCAATGCCTATTTTGCGCAAGAAAAATTGACTGGAAATGCGCCTTAATAATAACAACAATTATAACAATAAAAGAGCTAATTTTAATAGAAGCAATAACCAAACAAATAGTAATTTTAATTACAATACATAAAGACGTAATTTTGATAGTAACAACAAAGGAGAAATTTAAACAATCGGAAACTAACAATAACAGAATGTACGTTTTTGCAAAATTAAATATATACAAAATATCGGATAACACAACAAATTACATAACTATAAAATGTAATGAAACAAAGAACAACTTAAAATTTCTATGCTGATGATGGAAGAGAAATGTAAATTAACTGGCATAACGAATGGCCCATCTCATTTTTGCTAAAAAACAGGAGAAATTCACTAAATCGGATAAAAAACCAGGTTTAAAAAAAAATAGGTGGAAAACAGGAGTTTCATTTCAGAACTAATTTATTGTTAGCAGATTACAATAAATGGGCTGACAAAAAAAATGGTACACCAAAAATGGGTCGCTGAATCCGAATCCATTGTCAGAATTTCAAAATTATAAAATTTTGAAATAATAGGGTTGCCACCTAATAATATGTCTTTTCAAGAGTTTTAAACGTCATTTATCAGTGTTAAGGGGTCACTGATTTCGAATCTAATGTTAGAATTTTAAAATTCAAGATGGTGGATAGGGTTGCCACCTTAGTTTTTTGTAGTTTTATGAATTCGGGGCTGGCAAAAAAAAATCGTACACCAAAAATGGGTCGCTGAATCCGAATCCATTGTCAGAATTTCAAAATTATAAAATTTTGAAATAATAGGGCTGCCACCTAATAATATGTCTTTTCAAGAGTTTTAAATTTCATTCATCAGTGTTAAGGGGTCACTGATTTCGAATCTAAAGTTAGAATTTTAAAATTCAAGATGGTGGATAGGGTTGCCACCTTAATTTTTTGTAGTTTTATGAATTCGGGGCCGGCAAAAAAAATCGTACACCAAAAATGGGTCGCTAAATCCGAATCCATTGTCAGAATTTCAAAATTATAAAATTTTGAAATAATATGGTTGCCACCTAATAATATGTCTTTTCAAGAGTTTTAATCGTCATTTATCAGTATTAAGGGGTCACTGATTTCGAATCTAAAGTCAGAATTTTAAAATTCAAGATGGTGGATAGGGTTGCCACCTTAGTTTTTTGTAGTTTTATGAATTCGGGGCTGGCAAAAAAAATCGTACACCAAAAATCGGTCGCTGAATCCGAATCCATTGTCAGAATTTCAAAATTATAAAATTTTTAAATAATAGGGTTGCCACCTAATAATATGTCTTTTCAAGAGTTTTAAACGTCATTTATCAGTTTTAAACTCTTGAAAAGACATAATATTAGGTGGCGACCCTATTATTTAAAAATTTTGAACAATTGAACAAAAGTTGTAGCTTTATTAAAGATCTGCATGCATACAAAATCTTATCAAAATCAGTGATTAAAGGTGTTTTATAATAAAATGGCGTCTGATATAATTTCTTAAAAAACTAAATTTAATAAATATCTTTAAAAATTTACTAAACAAATTTTATTGCTCACTCAATTAAACTTTAGAATTTATTTTAAAAAAGAAATCAGCTCAATTGAACTATTAGCTTATGAGCTACAAGCTTTTAAAAGTCACGCAAAGTAACTGCAATGTTACTCCAAATACTTTGTGTTCGGAGAACAAAATAAGCGCTGGTTTTTTTATGCAGGAGTTACGCTTTATGTCTTTGTTTTGTTGCTTGTAAATGACCATACTTACCATTGTATACCAGAAGTTGAAAAGACCCTGCGCTGGTTATCAAACCAACAACTCGAACATGCATTATTGTGGTTTTACGACACGCTCATACACAGTTGGCTTCAATGTTGCAAGTATGTTCGACACAACAATCGCAGCGCTTGCGTAGTGCGGTCAGACTGTCACTGTATTTGTTGAGGGTAGATTGCAAGTAGCGAAAATGCCATCGCTTGCAGATCACTGATACTTATAATTATTGTAATCTGCTAACAATAAATTAGTTCTGAAATGAAACTCCTGTTTTCCACCTATTTTTTTTTAAACCTGGTTTTTTATCCGATTTAGTGAATTTCTCCTGTTTTTTAGCAAAAATGAGATGGGCCATTCGTTATGCCAGTTAATTTACATTTCTCTTCCATCATCAGCATAGAAATTTTAAGTTGTTCTTTGTTTCATTACATTTTATAGTTATGTAATTTGTTGTGTTATCCGATATTTTGTATATATTTAATTTTGCAAAAACGTACATTCTGTTATTGTTAGTTTCCGATTGTTTAAATTTCTCCTTTGTTGTTACTATCAAAATTACGTCTTTATGTATTGTAATTAAAATTACTATTTGTTTGGTTATTGCTTCTATTAAAATTAGCTCTTTTATTGTTATAATTGTGGTTATTATTAAGGCGCGTTTCCAGTCAATTTTTCTTGCGCAAAATAGGCATTGCACGTAATTTTGAAAGTGTAAACACTTGATTGCACCCAATTTGTGAACTTGCATGCAATCGAAAAAATGTTGGTTGACTTCCAACTTTTCTTGCGCAATTTGGTAACTTGATCAAAATTTTTGACGTTTTGTTTTGTTTATTTCTGTCTCCTCTCTATCGTTGTTCTGATTTTCCAAGCAGTTCAATTTCTGTTCAGTAATTGTTATGGAATAAATTATTAAAAAACATTGAATGTTATTGAATTTTTTTAGTTTATAACGGCCAAAGGGTGGAGTGGAGACAGAACCACACAATTTCTAGAGGAATACGAGAATCACAGTTGCTTGTGGAATGTGTATTCCCAACTATATAAAAACAGCCATGCTCGGGAGAATGCATACTCCGAATTAGCCGAGGCAATGTGCATGCCTGCTCCAGATACCAAGGCAAAGATTCGCTCGATAAGGAGGTCTTACGCCACAGAAGTTGCGAAGATAAAAAAGAGCAAAAAGTCGGGGGCAGGAGTAGATGAAGGTAAATGAAGCCGAAGGTAGCTTGGTTCCAGGATGCCCATAACATTCTGCAACATGTAGCTTAAACTAGGGAGAGCACATCCACAGAAATAGAGCCTGCTTCATTTTTTTATTCTTTTAATTATTTTTTTCGTCTTCTCTTTTGTTCTTTTCGTGTTTTTCACCTTTCATCTGCTTCGCAAAACAAAAACGATGACATTTGTAGACAAAATGACTTTGAGCGTGTAAACAGTTTTTTTATGCAATATCCAACATTGCATAAAAAATATTGACTGTGGAAACGCGCCTTTATTGTTAAGATTTTGTCTGAATCCGTTAATGTTATTTGTTCGTTGCATGAATTCATTGTTGCTTCTGCAATTTTGTTGTCGTGTATTGCTGTTTCTTTTATTTTGTTGTCTGCTATAGGTATTACTATAAGTGTTTGTATTGTTATAGTATTGTCGTTTGTTGTTGGGAAAAATGTTTCTTCTAAAATTCATTAATATGGGTCTGTTTGGAAATGCATACTGCATTTGCAGAATAAATGCAGTATGCGCACAATTTGCATTTTCCAAGCATCCAAATTCAGCGTGAATTTTTTTGATGTGAATGATGAGTGACGCTTGATAGAAACATCACATTTTAAAATATTTGATGTTTGCAATGCTGCAAAATCGGCCTTTTTTTGAACATATTACTTGTGCTGCCCGAACAGACCCTATGTTGATTGCCTTCATATTTTTCTCTAGTTCTAAAGCTAGATTTGTTACTTCAGTCAGTGGCTTAGGTTGAGCTGCGAATATTGTGTTTTTTAAATCAAGTCGGAAGCTAATTTCATCTGGGGGGGCAGTACAAATAGGTACAAATAGGGGGGCAGTACAAATGGTGGTGCAAAAAAAAAGTTCACCAAAAATTCTTCAAAGAAACATGAATGTGAATAAACAAATTTTTTATTTTAGTTTAAAATAAAAAAAATATAAAAATATATAAAAAATATTAAAATTTCATTATTTTTAAAAGTTCTTCCAATTTCAATATTAGAGATCATTCTTTAAAGGATCTTTCATATGGTAATATGAAAATATAAGAAATAATGGTTGCTTTTATAAAGCAAGACTAGGCATATCTTTACATGGTTTAAATACAATAAGGTACAAGAAGTTATATCAATTTAAATTATTCCAAAATGTTTCTTTCTGTCCTTGCGAGAAACAAACTCTTTCACAACCTCCATCGAATTCAATTCTTCGGTTTTATCTTTGTGAATGTGTATAAGTGCCGCATGAGTGAGTCGTTTCTGTGTCATAGTTGCTCGAAGATACGTTTTAAGTCGTCTTAGTGCACTAAAAGGACGCTCAGATGAAGTTGCTGATGCAGGCATAGTCAAAAGCAAAGCAATAAGTTTTTCAACTTCATTTAATAGTTTTTTTACAGTATCCGAATTTTTCGCAAATTGGGATACAATGCCACTTCAATTTCAAGGTGTTTGGCCAGGCAATTGCTTCAGCAATTTCATCTGCAAAAAAGTCATATGCATAAAGATCTAGTTTTGTTTTTAGATTTTGTTCAGAAGGCACTTTTCCATTGAAGGCTTCGATTACAATATTTTCCAACGATTCCAGAGTGTCAAGATCTGATTAAATGTACAATAAGATTTACAAAATGCCAGTTTACACTAGCTTCACTCAACCGACTCACCGAATGTTAAATCAAAGTGAGTCGGTTGAGTGAAGCTGGTGTAAACTTGCAAAAATAAAAAAAAAGTAAAATATCAACCTGTTTGATCGAATCTAGCCGTTATCTCATTTGAGAGAAGATCTAAAATTTCGAAATAATCTTTTCATAGCCGATCATATAACGGCAACTGTACTGAAGGAACCGGATTTGATGTTTCTTCAAAGCGTCGAGGTGGATTTTCATCAGCTAATTCACAGTAGGGGCTTTCGCATGGTCCAAAACATTGGACCAACATGGCAGATTGTACAACATGTACTATACCATGCGTAAGCTAAAACGACAGTCGAAATTTTTGGTTTTTTTCTGCCGATTGTACAATATTGTACAACTATGTAAAATTACTGCTCAATTGTTAGGGCATCTAAAAGTTGCTTAGCTATTAGCCGGATGTGTTCTGCTTGAGAGCTTGCTATTAATAATGTTGCTTTACAAATAGTCCCATTAGCTTTCCATCTAACTTATCGTACAACATGTCGTCCAATACGGAAAGCCCATAAGAACATGTCAAATCTTTTCTTAACAGAGTTGCAAAATTAACAAGCATTAAGCTACATATTAAGTATGTGCTTTTAAACTGGGTGCTTTTAGACTGAAGTGGTGGGTTTGCAGTAGAAACTCTACATTTTGTTCTATCTTTTTGTAAACACAGAGAAAGAAAATGGTTATCCGCAAGCATGCTTATGAAGAAGAGAGAAAGAAGAGGAAAATATATAATACAAAAATATAATCGTTGCAAAAAAAACTGATATTTTGAATAATTTTTTAAGTTCTCCTTTTTAATTGTTTATCTAGCTAAAAAAGTTGGGGGGCAACTGCCCCCCTTTCCCCCGCTTCCGACGCCAATGCTTACATAATACTATTTATTACGATTTTTGGTACTTATTTTGTAAACATGATACGCACACTACACCGATTGACACACGCTTTTATACAAAATAAAATCTATAAAGATCAGGAAACCACCATCTTGAATTTTAAAATTCTGACTTTAGATTCGAAATCAGCGACCCCTCAATACTGATAAATGATGTTTAAAACTCTTAAAAATACATATTATTAGGTGGCAATACTGTGGTAAAAATTTAGGTGGCAACCCTAACCTCCATCTTAAATTTTAAAACTGTGACATTATATTCGAAATCAAATTCATTGTCAGAATTTTAAAATTACAAGAATTTGCATAAATGAAAAAAATCTAGGTGGCAACTCTATCCGCCATCTTAAATTTTAAAGTTTGACATCATCTTCGAAATAAGTTACCCCTAAAACTTCCTAAAACTATTTACTCTATTCATACTGAAGTAATCTACAAACACTTGAGTAAAAATGCAGTGTACGCGCTGATTTCATCGTTCGTAAGCTTACTTTTGTTTCACTGCTTAGCCGAAGTTGAAATCAACCTGCAATGGTACACGAGGCAGTAGCTCAAAATAATGCATAATTATAACGATTGCCGTTCGTGCGCTGTGGTTTATACACATAATTATTTTATGCAAACATCTATACTTTCCACTGAAGTCGAAGCACACATCACACAGTGTTTGACTTTGGTACAATTGGCTAATGCAACATGCCTGATGTTGTAAGTGAGCTCGATGGCGTAGAATATGTTGCATGGTATTAATGATATTGAAGTCATACAAAAACCAAGTATGTACTGAGTGTAAAAGCAGTTGCAGTTCATCGCTGCAGGTCTCTGATAAGTATTAAAAAGAAATTATAAGTATTAAAAGAAAGAAAGATTTACGATGATAATTCTTCGTAATATTTGTATTTTTTATATTTGCACATGGCATTATGGCGTCAAAATGTAAATTAAAAAGGTTATTACGTAGAATTATCATCGTAAATCATCTATATCAAAGTCAATGTCATCGTACGGAATATTTCTGTCGCACAATCTGAGGATTGGAAGCTGTGGTTTAAGTTTATGATGTGATATGCCCAGGTGGCTTCCATTGCTGCAATCGAGGCGTCGAATGTCGACGAAAAGAAGTCCTTAATTCCTAGGCTGCTAGATACGGCATTCAAGGCTTCACAATGGACGTTCCTTTTAAGATGTCTAAGGATATCTGCATTGCCGCCAGAAGCTATGGAAAATATTTTGTTGCACTTGTTACAACGAACATTACTTTCACTACCAGTTTTTTGAGATACTGACATTTTTGCTTCAGTTTAGCAGAAAGAACACATTTGTATTTGTTCGGCATTTTCTTTATTTTTCAATAAAACTTTTAATAATTTAAGACGGTGCGTTAATATTTTAATTATTTTATTTTATTATTCATTTAACAGTCTTAAATACTATTAAGAACTTTAAAAAAATCAAATAAAAGTTACTTCAAATGAAACAGAAAAGAATATGCAAACGAATGTGCCAGCAGTGGTACCATGACTAAAAATCAATTTCTGTCGTTCGCAAGTAATAAAGAAAAAATAACATGTTTCTGCACAAAGCTAGCAGGTTAGCTAGCAACAAGAAATGTGTATAATTATTTACATGCATATGTACTATGTAAATAGATACCGTCGATGAGATGAGCTGACAGATCGGCTGATTTTGCGGAAAGTGTTGCTTATATGTTGTTGTTATATTTGTGCAGCTATATTATGCATTGCTACAAACTCAACCAAATTAACAAAGAAGTAAATAACTAATAGCGCTAATGAAAAAATGACGCTAACAAAGCTTATTTCTAATGAAAAAATATCCTTTTAAACTCTTCACACGAACTGAAAGCTTGATCAGTTGACAAAAAAATACGAATCTTTGAAACTCTTTGCACGCACTAAAAATTTTCCAACTCAGTTGAGACAAGCATACACTGACTAAAAGAGAGAAAGAAATTAGTGTCTATAATGTCTGTAATTTTTGCTCTGTTCGCTTATTCACCACAGTTGACAACGAACGTTTGTTGCTTTCGCGGTTTGAAAATTTTAAATTTGATCCGTTAAAAATATCTCTGGTCAAAAACAGGTCTTAGAGAGCAAAAACAGATCACAGATTTTGGTTCGAAAAACAGAAGTCTCCTGACAAAATCAGGAGAGATGGGATCATTAGGCATAACGGAAGAAGATTATCACACAATAGCCGCATTTTTTTCAATATCCAAATCAGATTTCCATACAAACAAAATCCAGCTGTGGATTTAGATTTTGTAAACTCGTAGTTTGAAACATCACAGCCAGGTGGCGTATCAAATGATCTGAAGCAAATGATCAGAAAAAGCTTTTGTTGGCATTCTCATGTTTGCATTCAACGTCATCTAGTTGTCAAATACTTTTCACGAGCAGCAAATAAAAATCTAAATCCAGATTTGGATGTTAGAAAAAACGCAGCTAATAATATACATAAAATTTTTCAAGCAGTGTACAATGATTTTTCTATCCACACTGACAGTATATTGGGTAGAGACTTTTTATGAACATTAACGTGTAAGATTGACTTCGAAACACAAACTTTAACAATATTATTAGGAGATACCGAAATAGTTATACCATTATACTTCAACAAAAACGCATATGACGTAATATGTATACCACCACGGACAGAAATAATACCCAATTCATTTAGAATTAGATCACGACAGCGTGATATTAAATTAAAAAATCACGCGTATTTTTAGCCAGTGCAATAATACCAGCTCACGGCAAATGCAACGCTAAAATACGAACTTCAAATGACACAGAAATAAAAATTCATAAATTATCACCAAAAATATAACCACTTTCAAATTACTATCAAGTCGCACAAAACAATAAAATATTCAATCAAAGATTCAGAAAAGTCTTAAAAAATATAGAACCTAGTAATCTATTAACTAACATTTTTATGTACAAGAACTCTCAACAATGGACAACACACCAACTTATATTAAGAACTACAGACTACTACATGTACATTAACCCATTAATGCTCACTACCAGAACCCGTTGAGTTTAGCTTTTGAAATTTTCAGCAAAAGCTTGTATTGAAGCTTGACGGAAAACTCTGAAGTTTAAAAAAAAGTCTAAAGGATTTGAGTGTGGCGAAGCGCATGATTATAAACACATAAGGAGTCTGTAAGTAGAGAAATAAAAAAAATCTAAAAAAAATTATAAATTAGAAAATTTTCATTTCGCAGCGTAAGCGTTATTAACCTAATGCACTTTATTAATTATATTTTCGTTTTTCTTGAGGTTTATAAAACAAAATAACTCACATGAGTGGCATTGTTAACTTTTTTTTTAAATACTGCACGAACTGGCGCGAAAAAGTACACAAAAAGGCTTTTAATGTCAATTTTGCAATTTTGTTTTTTGAAAAAGCATACTTTTGGCCTTCTCTTACTGTTGGAAGCAAAATTTTTACAGTGGCTGAGGATTTTTGAGGAATTTTTAAAAAATGCTTTTTTCGCGTATGATATATCATACGTTGTCATTAATGGGTTGAGGCGCCTCACGCTCCACAGAAAAAAAAAGTTGTTCGGTGCAAATGCTTAAAATAATCCTTGGTTTATGTTGTGATGATTACCCAAATATTTCGACTCTAGCGATAGCCATCTGTGAGCTGGAATGGTTTTAAATAACCTCTAAAAATCGATTTTTTCGTAAAAATATGGGCTAGTTTAATAATTGTAAGAAAATTAATTGTTAGAAGTTATAGTCTGGAACAGCTCGTCCAATCTGCATAAAATGTAAATGTTTGCCATCAGATTAAAGATAACGCTGTTTTTCATGCATAATTTTAATATTTTTTTATTTTATTTATTTACAAAAACTTTCAAAATTCAAATAACTTCATTACTTTATTTTTTTTATTTTCTTACAATATTTTTTCACTAGGTGTTTATTTTATAATTAATATTTTAGTTTTAATATAAATCTATTTAAGCAATTCTGAATAGAAATCAGTGCGAGCACTCAAAACCTTTCCAACGATATCTTGAAAGGGAGGATCGCATTGGAAATATTGAAGTTTTTTCATTTTAATGAAAAGAAGTTTTAAAAAATGCTTGAAACAGCATTATCTTTGAAAACAGCAAAAATTTGATTTTTTTGATAATTTTTTTTAAGCCCGAAGACCTTTTTCCGGGCTAGAATTTAAGTTTTTTTTTAAAACTACTAGACAAGCCAATATGGTTACAAAAAATTCGATTTTTGGGGTTATTTCAAACCATTCTAGCTGACGGGATGGCTATCGCTGGAGTAAAAATATTTGGAGAATCATCACAACATAAACCAAGGATTATCTTGAGCAACTGTTCCGAACAACTTTTTTCGTGAGGCGCCTTAATGTACATAACACAGAAATTCAAAAACAAGTAAAAAAAATAATTACGAAATGATATAATAGAACCATCAGTAAGTTCATATAACTACTAGTCCCAAACAAGAGCAGTGATGATAATAAGAAACGGCGTTTGGTAGTCGACTTCAGAAAATGAAATGGCAAAATAGTAAAGGACAAATTTCCATTAACAAGGATAGAAGACGTTTTAGACAAATTAGGTAGGAAAAATAATTTTCTACACTCGACATGACGAGCTCTTTTCATCATTCAGACCATTCAAAATTCAAGACCATTAACAGCTTTCTCGGCTAATGATGGTCGTTGTTTACTTAGGACACTTAATTAATATTAATTAATTAATACCCAGCAAAATATGACAATAAAAATTATCCTTTTCCTACAAATGCAGCTGAAGTACGTAGATTCGTTGCTTTACTACAGATTACTACAGATGATTTATAAAAGATTTTGCAACAATAGCACAATGTCTTAATACTTTACTGAAAAAGAATCAGCCTTTCAACTGGACAATGACATAGGACACGACCTACCTATATCATACGCAAGTAAAATTTTGTAAAACACGAGATTAAAAAACCAATATTAGAAAAGGAACTTTTAGCTGTACACTGGGGAATAAATTTTTTTAAACCTTATCTATATGGACAGAAATGCATTGTGGTTACAGACCATAGGCCTTTAGTTTCACTTTTTTGTCATAAGAACCCGTCATCAAAAATGACAAGAATCAGATTAGACTTATCTGACTAAGATTTTAACATAGTATTCAAACAAGGCAAAATAAATACTAATGCCAATAGCGAATAAAGATAGATTCGGATAAATCGACGAATCCGTTTTCGACCTCGATGAAGATGTCATCAAAAATAAATAAAAGTAATAATACGCATGCAAGATCTAATGATATTTCAGCGACTCTAGAGTCGATTCTGAAGAAATTGGTATCTAAAATTAATAATGTGAACATAGAAAACTAGCGCTAGATGAAAAAGATAGAATATTGAAAATTATGCATAAAGAAGAATTTCAAAGAAGCTGCAGCAAGAAAGAAAAATCGAAATGAATAGATCGCTAAACATATTGATATACCAACCCCGAAAAAGAATAATAAACCAAAACCATGCAAAATAAATGAAAAGATTCCATTATTCACCACAAGGCGGACATTTAAGAATTAGAAAAACCATGCTGAAATTAAAACAAAGCTATGTATAGAAACATATGCGACAGATGGTAAAAAATTACATTAACAAATGTGAGGATTGCGCTCGTAATAAACAAACAAGAAATATAAAAGAAAAAATGACCATAACAGATACCCAACAACTAGTTTTGAAATAATTACAGTAAACACTGTAGGGCCGCTTAGAATTGCAAACGGTTGTAATAATTATGTTGTGGGTCGCCATATAATATAATTCGCGACATGAAAGAATCGCCATGTAAGGATTCGCGATATTTATTTTTAAGGATTTATTTTTTTTATTAGGTCCTGCCTAATTGGTTGCGGCGTATATTCGCCACTGGCTCTAACAAATATTTTTATTAGCCGGCACTAAAAAGTGCACTAAGGCTGTTTAATGAAAAAGTCGGCAGCTTTTGGAAGCTCAAGAGTGATAAATTTTATTTTGAAATTAAAATAAAACTAGTTAACAATTGTTTGTGTACTTAGAAAAATGTAAACATAGTTATAGTCATAGTTCCTTAATTAGTGTAGGAGTAAAGTAAAAAATAATAATCATATGTTTATAATTAAGCAATATCAATGTAATGTGTGTGAGTGAAATAGATGCTAGTACTGAGCATGAACATATCATCGGCCTAATTCTAATGCGACGTAAGTCAAAATTATCTATTGTTCAGGAGGCAAAGAAAACTGTTTATTATTTGTATGAAGTTCATACGATAATGTATTGTTTCAAACGTTCTACCTCTCTTTTTTTCATACAAACATTAAAAACTAAAAAAGGACATAGATGTAGTTTTGACCAATCTACCTAAACCGCTAATAAACGTTACTTTGACCAATTTTGACATACGCCCTATTAGAATTAGGGCGACGATATGTTTGTTTCAATGTTCTTAATGTTATTTCTATACACTAAAATAAAATGAGGTTATGCATACCGTAAAGGTGTGTAGCCTATTACTTACTTACTTACTTAGTTGGCGCTACAACCGTATGTCGGTCTTGGCCTCATCTAAGAATTTGCGCCAGCCATTTCTGTCTTTCGCTTGCTGGCGCCAGTTGGAAATTCCAAGCTTCGTCAGGTTGTCCTCTCCTTGGTCTTTCCAACGAAGATGCGGTCGTCCTCTTCTGCGTTGACCGCCGCTGGGTACCGAATCGAATGTTTTCTTCACTGGAGCATCGTCTTTCATGCGCTGAACATGACCAAGCCAGCGAAGCCGCTCGATTTTAATGCGCTTGACTATGTCGATGTCAGCGTACAGCTCATACAGCTCATACAGTTCATCATTCCACCGTATTCGGTAATCGCCATTGACGCAGATTGGTCCGTAGATCTTACGAAGAATCTTTCTCTCGAATGCTCCTAAATTCTTTTCATCTAAACTGCTCAGCGTCCAGGTTTGTGATGCGTAAAGTAGGATGGGCATGATGAGCGATTTGTAGAGCGTGATTTTCGTTCGTCGAGAGAGGGCTCTGCTTCTCAATTGCCTACTGAGCCCAAAGTAACACCTGTTGGCAAGAGTTATTCTTCGTTTGATCTTAATGCTGATGTCGTTGGTTGAATTAATGCTGGATCCCAGATAAACGAAGTTCTTCACAACCTCGAATGAGGTATTGCCAACGGTAACGTGGGTTCCAAGACGCTGGGACTGTTTGTTTGTTGACACCAAGTATTTCGTCTTATCTGCATTCACTGACAGACCCATTCGACTTAACTCTCTTTCTAATCTGGAAAATGCTGCACTGACTTCGTGCGTATTATGGCCAATGATATCGATGTCATCAGCATACGCAAGCAGCATAACACTCTTGTAGAATATTGTGCCACTACGTCTCAGATCAGCAGCTCGGATGATCTTTTCCATCATTAGGTTGAAAAAGTCGCACGATAAGGAATCACCTTGTCTGAAACCTCGTTTGGTAATAAATGGTGGGGAGAGGTCCTTCCCGATTTTAACTGCGCTGCTGGTGTTGCTCAGTGTCATCCTGCAAAGTCGTATTAGTTTTGCAGGAATACCAAATTCAGACATGGTGGAGTACAGGTGCTTCCTTATTGGGCTGTCGAAGGCGGCTTTGTAGTCGACAAAAAGATGGTGGGTGTCGACTTGTTTTTCTTGAGTCTTCTCCAAGAAGATTTGTCGTAGCGTGAAAATCTGGTCGATGGTGGACTTTCCAGGTCTGAAGCCACACTGATAAGGTCCGATCAGTTCGTTTACAATGGGCTTCAATCTTTCACATAAAACACTCGACAGGATTTTATATGCGATATTAAGAAGGCTTATCCCACGGTAATTGGCACAGATAGTGGGATCGCCTTTCTTGTGGATTGGGCAAAGCACACTGAGATTCCAATCGTTCGGAATGCATTCTTCCGACCATATTCTGCATAGAAGCTCGTGAATGTATTTAAGTAGAGCTTCGCCTCCGTTCTTAAACAGCTCAGCAGGTAAGCCATCAGCTCCCGCGGCTTTGTTATTTTTAAGCCGAGCTATAGCTGTCAGAACTTCATCATAGTCGGGCAGCGGAACCTCGACGCTGTCATCCGCAATTGGGGTTTCCGGAATATCATCTCTATTGGCGGGATTGTTGTCAGCGTCGCCATTTAGAAGCTTAGAGAAGTGTTCCCTCCATAACGTCAGTGTACTCTGGACATCTGTCACTAGATTCCCGTTTTCATCCTTGCAGGAAGAGGCCCCGGTTTTAAAACCATCGGCAAGGCGTCTTATTTTTTCTAAAAATTTTCGGGCCTCATTCCTGTCACCATACATCTCAATCTTCTCCTGCTCGCGCCTTTCTGCCTCTCTTTTTTTCCGCCTGAAAATATGTCTCTCTTCCCTCCTCTTTTCTTTGTATCGCTCCTTAGCAGCGCGCGTTACAACCGACTGCAGGGTGGCTTTGTAGGCGGCGTCTTTCTCTGCAGTGGCGTCGCGACACTCCTGGTCGTACCACTGGTTTCGGCGAGGGCGTTGGTAGCCAATCACCTCTTCAGCAGCCGCACGCATGGAGTTGGAAATGTGTGTCCACTGCGCGCATATATTATCGATTGGAGGAGTGCTTTGAAGCAGGAGTGAGAGTCGAGTGGCGAAAGCATCGGCTGTCATTTCGATTGCAGCTTGTCGACGTCTAGCTTTCTCTGTGTAGGGTTGCGTGTATTCTTAGCTGCGCACAGACGTGTACGGATCTTGGCTGCAACAAGATAGTGATCCGAGTAAATGTTTGCACCACGGATCGTGCGTACATCCAATACACTGGAAGAGTGCCTTCCGTCGATCAAAACGTGATCAATTTGATTTTTTGTTTTTTTAACAGGGGACATCCAGGTGGCTTTATGAATATTGAGATGCTTGAATCTAGTGCTACTTACGACCATGTTTCGTGCTGCGGCGAAGTCAATCAGCCTCATTCCGTTACCGGAGGTGTTGTCGTGGAGGCTGAACTTTCCGACTGTTGGACCAAAAATATTTTCCTTGCCCACCTTAGCGTTGAAGTCACCGAGCACGATTTTTACGTCGTGACGGGGGCAGCGCTCGTAAGCATTTTCAAGGCGTTTGGAGAAAATTTCCTTGATCTCATCGTCCTTGTCTTCTGTCGGAGCGTGCGCACATATTAGGCTTATATTGAAAAATCTAACCTTGATGCGGATTATGGCAAGTCGTTCGTTCACAGGTGTGAATCGCAGGACGTGGGGCCGTAGTCTCTTGCCAACTACAAATCCGCATCCAAACTCGTGCTTCTCCGCATGGCCGCTGTAGTAGATATCACAGGGTGCATGCCGAATGCAACCCTGTCCCTTCCATCGCATTTCTTGGATAGCAGTGATATCAGCTTTGTATCTTTCCAAGACATCAGTCAGTTGGATAGAGGCACCTTCCCAATAAAGGGTTCGGACATTCCAGGTGCATATCCGTAAATCATTATCAGTTTTTCGTTTGCGGTAGTCGTCATCAGATTTGGGGATCATTTTTCTTCTTTTCTTATTTGTTTTCATTGAAATTTGTTTTTACGGGTGGGCTTCAAACCCGACGCACAACCTATTTTAAGCCTAGGGAGGCCCGCCGCTCAGATTAGCCGCCAAACTAACGGTTGTCGTTTTGACGTTGCCCAAGAAACACCACGTGGAGGTTTGAGTCGACTTGAGGCGATTTCACAAAGATTATGCTGGCCTCGCCAGGTTGAGACAGTCAGACATGTTACATTGTTCCATCGTCCCCAGTTTCCCAGTGTAGCCTATTACTTTGTTTAAATATGTTGTTTATTGTTGTTTGTTTTTATTTAATATTGTTAAATGTTATTTAAGTATAATATAATTGTATGTAATTCATACCGTAAAGGTGTGTATTCTACACGGTTACCGATACATTCTCACAATGCAATGTGATATAAGTAAATTTGTCATTGCTCATCCAATTGAAACAAAAGACGTAAAGTCGATTGCGACAACATTTGTAGAAAAATTAATTCTAAAATACGGTTGTTTTAGAACGTTGAAATCGGTTAGAGGTACAGAGTTTACCAATGAACTAATAAGGAATATATGCAAATTGTTATAAATAGAACAAGTTTTCTCAGCACCTTATCATCACGAAACAAGAGGAGCACTTGTAACTACGAGTTGCATAGTCCATTCGATCAGCCCAATTTTTCACTACTTTTTCCAATAAATCTGGCCGTAAGGCATCAATGGTGACTTGAATATTGGCTTCCAATGCCTTAAGAGTTGCTGGTTTGTCGGCATAGACCAATGACTAAACATAGCTCCATAGAAAGTAATCGAGAAACGTTGAGTCTCACGAAGGAGGGGGCCAGTTAACAGGACCACTTCTGGAAATAAGGTGGAAATTAGCCCAATCAGTAAAAATGCGACGTTATCGATGGTCAATTGGCACATAAGCCAAGATCTTTACGTAAAATTTTCCACATAGTCGAAGGACAAAGGCCAACAAGTTGAGAACGGCGACGAATCGACCTTTCGGCGTCTTCTTCAACAATTCGCCGTACGCAAATTTCTTTGTCCTGTTGATGGTTTTGAATGGAGAAGAGTGACATTAGTGCGAAAACGGCCAATAACTGCACGAATTGCTTGCTCACTAGGCCGATTATGTTGACCGTAAAATGGACGAAGTAAACGGACGAACAAGTAAATGGATAACAACAACCATCAAAACTTCTCATGCAGCTAAAAAACAATTCTAACGATGTATGTAAATTAATATAATTATGCAATAAAATATCAATCAACAAATTTTAAACATTAATATTAGAATAATGAGATGTTAACAATAGAATAGATTTGCATTATTATTAACATATGACCATTTGTAAAAGATATTACAACAAATAAGTCTTATATATAGATTTCATAGAACATTTATTATAACTTTTGTTAACGTATTCAAGTAAAATTTTCGCTTAAATGTTAGGGTGTAGTGTACTCATAAAAGCCACTATTACTTGCAATCAAACCAACATAAATATTTCCCACATTCCTACTTTTGGGTAAATAACAAATTTAGACCACCAACTATAAATAACGATTAAAACAATATCTTGAAATTTTTTCCCTGAATTGTCAATGTAAACAAAGATTCCATAATATAAAACAAATATTTTCAAATTCTTTGAATGCAATAAAAATGCAATAAAGCCCTTTTCGCTTGTGCCGCTCTTGTGCCGCTCCGCTATAACTGCACAAGCATAAGCGCGGCTGGGCGTGTCTGGTTTTTTCACGCTATGCAATCAACAAAAAAACATAGCAACAACAACAACTAGCACTAGACTGCACTAGTGCCAACGACACTTATAAAGTCAAGGTTAAAATTCCAGTGCACTAATTTCTGCTGTTGCTCATTTAAAGAAAATTTAAAAACATTTTTTATTGGTGATCAGCCTAAAATGTTAAATTTGAAATAGGAGTTTTGGAAATAATGGTAAGTAGTGTCCGACCGAATATTCTGCTTCGGCTTCGGTATTCGGCA
Source organism: Dichetophora obliterata (assembly GCA_963920525.1). Taxonomy (NCBI): domain Eukaryota; kingdom Metazoa; phylum Arthropoda; class Insecta; order Diptera; family Sciomyzidae; genus Dichetophora; species Dichetophora obliterata. The sequence continues at coordinate 119,465,214 of OY986436.1, read as the reverse complement.
TATTCGGCCGATTTTTTAACTTTCGGCTTCGGACAAAAATAGCAGAATATTTGCCGAATGTTTTTGCTTTCTTGCAACGCAAAAATTTTTTTATATTTTTTTGAATTTTTCAAAAGCTTACTGTGTAAAATATCATTCTAAAAGGTTAAATAGAAATTCAACTTTTAACGAATCTTTATCAAAATCTTTGTCAAAATTCGAGTTATTAAATTATCAACGGACCCATTGATAAATTTCGTATTGGAATTTTTGTCAACAAAAAATGAACGAACATTTTCAGTAAAAATTAAAAAAATAATACCAGAATCACATTCATTCTTAACAGGAAAAAATTTGGTTTTTTGTTCTGAAAATCTGAAAATCTGAAAATTTTATACAATCTTCTTCAAAGTATTGTAAATATACCCAAAAGGTTTAGAGTACCTATATTGCATATTTTTCGGCCTGTTTAAGCAGACTGGACCCTAACTGATTCTCGTTTTTTGTACTGAAATGATAGCAATTTACCTGAAAAAATTTTGTTAGTAGTCAGCTTCGGCCTTCGGCTAATTTTTTCTATTTAGCCGAACATTCGGCTACGGCCAAAAATCAACATTCGGTCAGACACTAGTGGTAAGGTAGTTTTAAGAAAAATAATCGTAATTTTATTTTATAAGCTAAAATTTTTAATAATAAAATCAGATTCTAAGTTGCCAAATTCGGCAATTTGCCAATGCTTTAATCTTACTATCTCAACAACAAAGCGACATTTAGCCATCCAAATTAATGCGTGGAACGCTATAAATACCAAAGGTTAATTTTGGCAGACTCGAAAATAATCCTTCGATTTTTTTTTAATAAATATACACATTACAGTAACCAAAAAAGATTTCTCCAAATTTTTTATTCTGATAGTAAGAATTTTTAGAGCGTAATTTTTTTTTATTGTTTAGGATAATTCATAGAAAAAAAAAACTTGCCCAGAAAGGCACTTTTTTAAAAAAATTCCAGCTAGCCTAGTACAATGAGTTAGTACAATGAGCCAAGGAATATTTTAGGCCGAGTTTATCAAACCCTTTTTTTTGTATGGAGACCGACCGGCTTAATGCATAGGAGCATATGATTGTTATGTTTGTTGTTCTTAAAAACAAGTATAATTGCTGATGTGCCAATTTATTATGGGCTAGAAAAGATTGTATTGTAAGAAAAAAGGTTTCAAGATTTTCTCTTGCTATAAAGCTTTTGTAAAACTGAGAGCTTTGAGAAACTAAAATTGAACGGATGCTAACGAAATCGCAACATGCTAATGTAATATCTTACGACTTATATGGGCATTTCCAGAAAAAATCTACCGTGACCAAAAAATTAAAAGTTATTAAAAACTTATTATTTTATTATATCATTTAAGAGAAATATTTTAGTTTTATTAGTTTCAGCAATTTCTACATAAATTCATTAACCATAATGATCAAATTGTCTGCACTGTTTCACAAATGTAGTTTTCCTTTTTCGTAAATGCTTCGTAAGCTTTTTTATTTTACAAAATGCAAGGCATTGGCTAGAGATGATGAAAAAATGGTTGAGGCAAAGAAAGGAAAATATATTAAATTTGTATTTTAATTACTTAATTACATACTTACTTAACTACCTAACTACTTAAATACCCAATAAAACTGCAATGGAAATTTTAGTAACGTAATGCCAGTAACGTAACGCCATATCAAAAATCCTAATAAAAAAAAAAACCATACAAAATTTTTAAATTTGATCACTCACATCAAAATAAACTTATGTTATTTTAAAACCTTCTAAAAAAGCTTAATACAAAAAGTCTTGCCCAATTCAGAGAGTTTCGCAAATTTTGTAATCTAAGTCAGAAATCACTTTTGTTTTTTGTAACGTAACGCCAGCACATATTTTTGCTTATATCTTTAGAACTTTAGGGTTAATTGCTGTCATTGTTTTTACTTTATATAGTGCTACTTAATTACTACGCAAATATGAAAAAAAACTTTTTAAAAATTTTACTTTTTCATTCTATTTTTTTAATATTTATTCATACAAATCGTCCGTAACGCCAGTTTGGAAATGCCCATATGTAAATATATAAAGCGTATTACACGAACACAATTGGTTCACATAGCAATTCATATCACATAGCTATTCCGATCACAGGTTTCTGGCATTCAAAAATACCAAGCTCAAACATGCCTAAAATAAAGAGTTTAGAGCTTTGTCTCGATAGTGCGTTTTAATCAGAATGCCAATATGTACTAAATCCTGCAATATGAGCAAATTCGACCGAAACCCAATGTTCATACAATTAGTGCGGGGTCCTGTAATTCCGATTAGTTAATTTTGGGGTTACTGAAGTCGATTAACCGATTTTGGAAGAAGGCAAACGAATTATCACTCGATCTTTAATTTCATGATATCAATATTAGTTTTTTCTATAATATTCCCCGATTGGCTTTTATATGTATATTTTTTTTATTTTCAGCCTGCACCCGAGCCATATGATCACAGTGTTGATGAGAGAGAACATACAGTGGAACAATGGAAAGAACTTATATACGAAGAAGTTATGGATTACGAAGCGCGCAATACAAGTCTACCGTCAGCTGATTCTCGGTAGACCGAAAAAATACTTTTTCAGTGTAGCGAAATATATGTATTGCAATTACTCAGCAGCTTTTAATGTTTGTTAAATATGAGAACAATAAAACTATATTTAGCATATTCGGCATAAACATATTTTTATTTTGCATTAGTCCTTAACACATAAGGATTATAAATTCATATAAATTATTGCATGAATTTAATTGTGAGCTATAGATCAAGTAAGATTTTTAAGAAGGCAACTACACCAACTCTGTATTGAGTCAATCACTTAGCTGACTTATAGTCAGATAGATCAGCAATAGTCATAATTTAAATAATAGATCACAAATAATTAACTAAATTCATATAAATAGAAAAATGTTTAGCTTAACCCGAAACACCCTGTCGTTGCCATATGACATTGCAAACACAAACACTAAAAATGTGCTTATTTTAGTTTAAACCATTTTAACGACAATATAATGCGACGCTGCAGTTCTCACGATAAAGGGACAACGAACCCGATACCTGTGTAAAAACAACAACCTTTTGCCTCTTTTTGTTTTCATTATTATGTTATGAAAATTGTTAGTTTTAGTTTTTAAGTGGTCATGAAATCAAACGGACATTAGTCCAAAAAAATATTTTTTTATTAAAATAAAATAAAAATTCGTTAACTGGCGCCCAACGTGGGGCATGCGCGAGTGTTCCAAATTTCTTTAAAAATAGAAAAAGAATTTTAATCGAAAAGACACTACAGATCATAAAGTGGTAACCAATCCATAAAAAAGTGATTTTAAAATTGAACAAAAAAGTGTGCTAACCACGCCACTAAAAAGGGCACTAACGATCATAAAGTGGTTACCAACCCATAAAAAAAGTGACTCAAAAAAGTGAAAATGTGTGCTAAACCACACCACTGAAAACACGAAGTGTTCCAATAAAAAAGTGTCCAGTGCATCAATCACACCACCAACGGCTTATAACCAAAAAGCATATCGCAAGAAAAAATAACTTGGAAACGAGGCCCCCGAGTAGTGAAAGCAAAAAGGAGCAGGAAAACCAACTGCAGCCGCCAAGGAATTTTTCTAAGGAAACTCAAGTATCCCCATAATAAAAAATAAAAGAAGAAAGTTTCTTTTTCTTGTTCAACGAATTGAAATGATTGTATTGATACTAATGTAAGTTTATTTTTAAAATTATATAAAAATTAAGTAAAACATTGTATAAAAAATAAGTGAATAAATTTTATATTGAAAATTAATTGAAAGTGAGGAATATGCAAACAAAATAAATTAAAAATTAAATTATGTTGACTTTATATGATTTAAATACAAATTCTAAATGTTTGATAGTTTAAATCATACTACTTTTATAGTCACAAAGATTTCTGATGAAGCCTTTAGCCGGGCCGAAATTGCAATAAGATCAGCTAGTGATTTTTCCTTTTCATATAGAAAAACTTTGTTGTTGTTGTTGTTGTTGTTGTTGTTGTTTCTTTGGAAAGATTCGTTAGAACAATTAATTGTTCTAACTTTGACCTTAAGCTCAATAAACGATTTTAAACTATCAAACAACTAGAATTTGTATTTAAAATCAAGTATGATTTAAACTATCAAACATTTAGAATTTGTATTTAAATATTTGTATTTGTATTTGTCAACATAATAAATATAGAAGTCATTTAGGAAAAAACTTTAAAAATGAAATTTCAAACTTAAAATTGAATTCGAAATTAGTAAATTTAAAAGAATCAAATTTGAAAAAAATTTAGCGATATATAAAGAAAATAATATTCAAAATGCAATTTAAAATAAAGAAACATGACAAGAATAAGCAATTGTTTTAACAAGAATTTATCCTTCCTTTAACACAAATTATTAAGCTAGAAAGAAAGAAACGAAGGGCAATTTTTTCCTGATCCAACAAAGTTAAGCTTCGCGAAATTCAATTAAAACCGTGACCGAAACAAATTTAGACGAAACATGCCAACAGACAATAATATACTTAGGCCTTCGGCCCTCGGACCGGTTGGTGAGTTTCAGGCAACCCAAATTCCGGCACTTTCCGAGCTAGTAACCAGATTGGTAACTGAAGCTCTTAGAAAAGAGGGCAGGGATATTATTAACTCCTTGCTTAATCCAACGAGCGATCATTCCACTGATGTTGACAGCATCAACCCTACTAGCTCAAACAATTTAGCTGAAATGGACAAAATTCTCGATGTGGTGAAAAGCCTTTGTGAGTTCTCTGGTCAAGTTGGAGAATTCAGTTCATGGCGAAAAAGTGTCGAACGAATTCTGAACATTTATTCTGGCCTCAGAGGCACCGCTAAATACTATGGGATATTGAATGTGATTCGCAACAAAATTGTCGGCCATGCCGTCATCGTACTCGAATCATATAACACGCCTTTAAATTGGGATAGAATTGCGAAGTGTCTAACGATGCACTATGCGGACAAGAGGGACCTGGGTACTCTTGAATATGAGATGATTTCTCTTATTCAAGGAAATAACACCATCGCAGAATATTACCAGATAGTCTACCATCATTTATCATTTATCCTAAACAAACTTTCCTCAATGGAAATAGGTGCAGAAAGTCTTCATAATTTAACTAAAACGTATCGAGACAAAGCCCTCGATACGTTCATTAGAGGTTTAAATGGCGACCTGCCTCGCCTTCTAAGTATGAGAGAACCCGTTGACTTGCGCGAAGCCCTTCATCTGTGTACAAAATTACAAAATGTCGATTTCCGAACAAATTATGCGCAGAAGAATAATATCATAATGCGCAAACACAACCCACCTCCAGTTCCTCCAAGACATTTTCCTTCCCAGGCACCACCTCTACCAGCCCCAAGACGAACATTATATCCAGAATTATTTAATACCCCAAGACAGTTAGCAAACCAAAACTTCAATAGACCTCCACCACAGTTTCAAAGACAGTTCCAACCTCAACAATTTCTACCACGTACTAACTATTATCAATCCCAACCGAATCCGCTCCAGAATAGATCAAACTTATCACCTAAGCCCCTTCTTAGGCCTGAGCCGATGGATGTAGATCAATCAATCCAATCGAGGGCCATAAACTATCAGAACCGCCCAAGACAAGATAATAATTTCCATAAAAGACCACCAAACCAAATGTCGCAACAAGCTGTCCCGAAAAATTATCAAAGAATTTTTAATACACAACAATCAAATAACAACGATACTACTAATCAAGACGAAAAATCAGAAGAAAGCTTTACCGAAGACCATGCAAACTACACTGACGAAATGCAAAATAGCGATCTTCAATATGACCAAACCCTTATCGACTATATCGATAATCAAAATACCACAAATCTAGATCCACCCGAAACACTAAATGACGTCTATTTTTTAGATTAACGAGCTCTTCATTACCATTTATCGAAAAGGTCATGAAGAGTGGTGAAGTCCTCAAATTTTTGATAGATACAGGGTCTAACAAAAATTATACAAACATACGAAGACAATTCCACACAAGATAGACATTCCACACGGTCGTTTTGAGCATGTTCACGTTGATTTAGTTGGCCCTTTACCGATATCAAATGGTTACAGATATCTACTTACCCTAGTTGACAGAAACTCACGTTGGCCAGAAGCGTATCAAATTAAAGATACCAACGCCAGTACAATCGTAGATACACTTCAAAAGGAATACATATCAGGTTTTAGAGTTCTGCTTGAAATTACTTTCGATCGAGGACCTCAATTTACGTCCACAACATTTAGAAACTTCGTTAAGAATCTAGGAAGCAAACACATTACCACTTCTGCTTATCATCCATAAGCTAATAGGATTGTAGAACGATTTCATCGCCAACTAAAGACTTCAAGAATAGCGAGTAGCAACCAGACAAATTGGTACACAGAGTTGCCATTAGTTCTTCTAGGACTCAGGTCCACGGTCAAAGAAGATATTAAGGCTTCACCAGCTGAAATAGTTTTTGGTCAAACACTCAGGCTACCACAACAACTAGTAATTCACAACAGTCAGAATTTTAATTCGTCGGACACCTTGTCCAAACTTAAAGAGGCAGTAGAAAATAAAAAGTCAAACATTGCGCATCACAGCACTAACTTCCAGCAATATATACCTCGAGCCCTCAGTACTTGTAACTTTGTCTTCGTCCGCAACGATACGATTCGTAAAACACTGCAAGAGCCGTACGATGGTCCCTTCGAAGTTATTGAGAGAACACAAAAATACTTCACAAATCGTAAAAATAGCACTAACATAACAGTCAACATAGATAGGATTAAGCCCGGCTCCTAAGACACTGAAACAGCACAGACACATGCAGCCAAACACAAAAATACTAAAAAAGTACACTTTAACTTATTAGCTAACAGGAGGCTTATTAGCCAAAATTTTTCAGAAAGGAGGGGGGATAATGTGGTGACTCAATACCACCACATATATACACCAACATCACAACACACAAAACACACACTTTACAAAATATTCACTTACACATTTTATCTAAAAAAATTACTATTATTTAAGATTTCAAAAATTGTCAGTTATTATTAATGAAAAATTTTGTATATTATTTTCATTATAAAAAATGTATTCATTGTATGAAGACATACAAAAATAATTGTTCAAAATAAACCAAAATTTAAATAACAAATACATCGTAAAAAGTAATTAGTGGGAACCAAACTAACGACCCACATGCCTGTCAATATATCAAATTCACAAACCTAATTTTGTCTTTTTTATATTTTTAAGCAATTGTCATTCTATTTATAAAAGCCACAAACGTAAACTACAACTGTTCCAACTTAAAAGCACCAGTATTCTCACTTCAACTACAAGACTCTTAAAACTCGTTTATGAATACTACGCTTTTAAAGAGTATTTTAACTTTAAAAAGCATTTAAACTAAAAAACGTTTGAAAGCTGTTTTAAAATATTTTTATGAATACAGCTGCAAGTCGATAAAATTCAGATTTTTTAATTATAAGAAACACAGCGGAATTAATGAAGGACACGTTTTTTTTTCAGAACGATAGGATCCACGAATGCGAAAATTCTAAATGCTTCGCCTTTGTCCCAGAAATTAAATCAAAGTTCTTAGTTTTATTTACCTATTTTCTACAGTTTGCCAATAAAATTAATCAAATGTCGCTGAACAGAAAACAAATTACGTTTGAGTTTAAGCCTGGTAAATCCAAATGAATTTAAATTAAATATACAGGCTAATCCAAATAGTAATAAAATTAAATTAAAACTTATGATGACTCACTTATGATGAGATAATTTTAAAATGTATTTAATGACAAGATGTTAAAAAATTCTTAACATATTTTGTTGATTTTGTGACGAAATTAATCTTTTTGCTCAAAAACGATTTCAACCTCATTTTCCCCGTTTTTAAGAATGTTATTACCGTTTTCCTTTTTGGTTTGGAAATTCCCGCAAAACGCGGAAAATTCCCTTTTCTGGCAACACTGCTAGTACGTGTTCTATCATAGTAAGTGGAAACTTGTCGTTTACTATTTTTCGTTTAGCTTCCTGAAATCGACTCCATTTTTTCTCTCAACTAATAGTAAGGGCTTATTGAGTGCTCATGTTGTCTTTTAAAAGTTTGTCTTCTTGTTAGTTGGTCTCTGTCATTTGTGTCTGTGGAAGTCTGTAGGTTTTTATGTATACTGGCTATGTGTCAATCGGAAACTTTTCAGTCGGATGATCAAATTTTGACAGTTGTTAGAGCAATTTTTGGCATTTGTGAGGTGAATATAATTGCCATCGAACGCGAATTTTTGACACACTGAAAAATAAAGAAAAAAAAAGCAACACGTCAATTTCCGCGACATATTTAATTCGAATGCTTGTACTTGCAACTTATTTCGTAAACTTGTAATATTAACTTAAAAAATAAAAAAGTTGAAGTGCTTCAGTTTGTGTGTGCGTGTGTGTAGGCCAACGATCTCCCAGTGCATCAGCAAGTGCACTAAAAATAAATTGGCTTTCTTTGCTGACGAACGTCCTCCAAGTGCCACCACCAGCAGCACAAGCAAGTACAGTGCAAAATTTCTTGCTATCCAACATCCTCCAAGTGCCATCACCAGCAACACAAGCAAGTGGAGCGCAAATTTCCTGATTCTTTTAATTGCCAACGATCCCCGAGAGTCGCCACGAGCAGCACCAGCAAGTGCAGCACAATTCAATTGCCTGGTCAACTCTCCAATATTTCAGAAGCACTATTTCAGCATGTCTCAAGCGCAGAGGCAAATTTCTGCCATTATACTCCGGCGTGAATTACATAAATTGAAAGCGGAGAATTTGTGCTTTCTTTGATTGTGCTACTGGTTTTGGCACTGGAGGACTTTCACCAGCAAAGAAAGCCAATTTAACTTTGCTGGACTTGCTGATGTACCGTAAGATCGTTGGCACTCACACACGAAAACACAAACGCAAGCACTTTAGTTTTTTTATTTTTATTATTTTGTTATTTTTTAAGTTTACAATATTACAAGTTTACGAAATAAGTTGTAAGTACAAGCACTTAAATTAAATACGTCGCGGAAATTGATGTGTTGTTTTTTTTCTATATTTTTGAGTGTCAAAATTCTATTTCGATTGTCAAAATTTGTAGTAGCCCCTGGGGCTATTTTTAATAACAATTTTTTAAATATTTACATAGTAAATTATATAGTAACATTAACGATGGTTAAAGAAAGCTATTGGCCCAAAATACACAGTAGTGCTCAGTCTGCGTTAGCAGTCAGTTATTCAAAAACACACTGTCTTGGTCAGCCTGCGTGAAACCAGTTTTGTCTTGTGTACATGAACTGTGTGTGATTGTATTGGTGTATGCATCTCCCCTGCAGGAAATGCCTATTCAGCGCAGACAACAGTTGGCAACTGTTGTGTAAAAATTCGCTGAATGGTACAAATTTTGTAGCGCTAACTAAAACTGAAAAAGTAGCGAACGCCTTTTAATCGAGCGAACAAATTCTATGCTACATGAACACAACTGTTTGCTTAACTGTCAGATGCTGTTACTGACGCTGTTTAATTAATAAACGCAGAAAAAACGCAGCAAATTTAAGTGAAAAACCCTTGCAATTGAATTAAATTTACATAAAAATTAAATTGAATCTAACTTCTGACGTGTAGAGTAGCAACACATTCAGAGAAAAACATCGTGAGTTAAGGTAGCGCTACCATTGTACCATAGTACTACTGACTAGGTACACATGGAGACATTGGAACCAATGATTGAATAGTAAATTTAAGGGGTTCTTGTCTACACTATTGATGTTTTCTCGGTCGATGCCAACAGTGAAATCGTAGTGCTTTCCTAGTGACATTGTCAGTAGTAGAACTGACCAATTATACCCCAGCCAATATAATCGCATATTGACATTTAACATAGGCTTGTCATTGAAAATCCACCAGTAGACTTTAGCACTATTGACAAGGTAGCACTTTTGCTGTAATGTAGAGACATTTGAAGTAAATACTCACCAGTACATTTTATTGACTCTAGTCTACAACTTTATTTTAATGCCCGCTGACATATACAGTATTACATAAATACAAATTAAATTTGAGTAACATTACGCCATATGTTTTATTATGTTAAAATATGCAATTTTTATGCTTGTTGCAAATGCTTTGTACTATACTCATTTTCTTCGAGACTGGCCTAAACTTTAACTATTTTTAATGAACAAAAAATTAAATTTATTTAAAAGATCAATACAACTAAATGATTTTGTTAAAGAGTCTTTTTTTGTACTTTAAGGCTCATTTTATTCGAGGCTGGCGAAACCTTTAATTATTTTTAATTTACAAAAAATTATACTTATGTGAATGACCGTAACAACTTGCACATATATGTTTATTTTATAACAGTCTTCTTTTTTTTTTTGGTATTTTAGGGTTCATTTTGTTTGAGGCTGGCTAAACCTTTCATTATTTTTAATAAAAAAAAAAATTATATTTACAACTATAACAATATTTTTTTGGGAACGTGTGGGCACATTTCATTCGAGGCTGGCTAAACCTTTATAGATGTGTATGTACATACACACAAAAAAGTTTTACTTATATTTAAATAAAATATTGATTTTATATGATTTAAATACAAATTCTAAATGTTTGAAAGTTTAAATCATACTTGATTTTAAATACAAATTCTAGTTGTTTGATAGTTTAAAATCGTTTATTGAGCTAAAGGTCAAAGTTAGAACAGTTAATTGTACTAACGAATCTTTCCAAAGAAACAACAACAAAGTTTTTTCGATATGAAAAGGAAAATATCACTAGCTGATTTTATTGCAATTTCGGCCGTGCTAAAGGCTTCATCTGAAATCTTTGTGATACCCGTGCAAGCGCGCATTAGAGAAATTGAAACTTCAAATCTCATCGCCTCTGTGGTGCAGTGCGCTAGTGCGCGCTTGCACGGGTATCACAAAGATTTCTGATGAAGCCTTTAGCACGGCCGAAATCGCAATAAAATCAGCTAGTGATATTTTCCTTTTCATATCGAAAAAACTTTGTTGTTGTTTCTTTGGAAAGATTCGTTAGTACAATTAATTGTTCTAACGTTGACCTTAAGCTCAATAAACGATTTTAAACTATCAAACAACTAGAATTTGTATTTAAAATCAAGTATGATTTAAACTTTCAAACATTTAGAATTTTTATTTAAATCATATAAAATCAATATTTTATTTAAATAAGAGTAAAACTTTTTTGTGTGTATGTACATACACATCTATAAAGGTTTAGCCAGCCTCGAATGAAATGTGCCCACACGTTCCCAAAAAAAGATTGTTATAGTTGTAAATATAATTTTTTTTTATTAAAAATAATGAAAGGTTTAGCCAGCCTCAAACAAAATGAACCCTAAAATACCAAAAAAAAAAAAAAAGAAGACTGTTATAAAATAAACATATATGTGCAAGTTGTTACGGTCATTTACATAAGTATAATTTTTTGTAAATTAAAAATAATTAAAGGTTTCGCCAGCCTCGAAGAAAATGAGCCTTAAAGTACAAAAAAAGACTCTTTAACAAAATCATTTAGTTGTATTGATCTTTTAAATAAATTTAATTTTTTGTTCATTAAAAATAGTTCAAGTTTTAGCCAGCCTCGAAGAAAATGAGTATAGTACAAAGCATTTGCAATAAGCATAAAAATTGCATATTTTGTCATAATAAAACATATGGCGTAATGTTACTCAAATTTAATTTGTATTTATGTAATACTGTATATGTCAGCGGGCATTAAAATAAAGTTGTAAACTAGAGTCAATAAAATGTATTGGTGAGTATTTACTTCAAATGTCTCTATATTACAGCAAAAGAGCTACCTTGTCAATAGTGCTAAAGTCTACTGGTGGATTTTCAATGACAAGCCTATGTTAAATGTCAATATGCGATTATATTGGCTGGGGTATAATTGGTCAGTTCTACTACTGACAATGTCACTAGGAAAGCACTACGATTTCACTATTGGCATCGACCGAGAAAACATCAATAGTGTAGACAAGAACCCCTTAAATTTACTATTGTCATTGTTAAAGAACCCCTTAAATTTGTATTATCATTGGTTCCAATGTCTCCATGTGGAGTCAATATAACTACTTAGTTAGTAGTACTACAGTCTACTAGTGGATTTTCAATGACAAGCCTATGTTAAATGTCAATAGGCGATTACAACGGATGCGTTCAGCGTAGACAACTGTTGTGAACTGTAATGGTAGCGCTACCTTAGCTCACGATGTTTTTCTCTGAATGTGTTGCTACTCTACACGTCAGAAGTTAGATTCAATTTAATTTTTATGTAAATTTAATTCAATTGCAAAGGTTTCTCACTTAAATTTGCTGCGTTTTTTCTGCGTTTATGAATTAAACAGCGTCAGTAACAGCATCTGACAGTTAAGCAAACAGTTGTGTTCATGTAGCATAGAATTTGTTCGCTCGATTAAAAGGCGTTCGCTACTTTTTCAGTTTTAGTAAGCGCTACAAAATTTGTACCATTCAGCGAATTTTTACACAACAGTTGCCAACTGTTGACTGCGCTGAATGCGGCCATTGGCTGGTGTACACTTGGTCAGTACTACTACTGACAATGTCACTAGAAAATCACTACAATTTCTCTGTAGGCATTTCCTGCAGGGGGGATACATACACCAATACAATCACACACAGTTCATGTACACAAAACAAAACTGGTTTCACGCAGGCTGACCAAGACAGTGTGTTTTTGAATAACTGACTGCTAACGCAGACTGAGCACTACAGTGTATTTTGGGCCAATAACAATTTTTCGACTACGGCGCTTTCTTTAACCATCGTTAATGTTACTATATAATTTACTATGTAAATATTTAAAAAATTTCTTTATTTGTTTAACGACCTTTTTGAAGTAAATTTTATCCTTAATTTTGCGGGCTCAAGGTTCAAATTATTAAAAATGAAAAACTTAAATAGTTTTAATTTTTAATTTTAATTAACCAATATTTCGACTATCGTCGGCAATCATCATAAAACTAGCTTTAAAAACAAACAATACATTACAACAATTATACAGCAACACAAAAACAAAAATCGAAAAACTTGACAAATCTAATGTAATTTACAAAATTACATGCAACGGTGACGGGTCCAATGTATGTGACCAGGCATATGTTGGGACAACAAAGAACAAGCTACGGACAAGAATTTCTTCGCATCGATCAGACCACAAATCTCGCAGACCTTTGGACCAGAAAACAGCACTTGCAGCCCACTGTGCGCAACATGCACACACACCTGATTTTGACGCTGTAGAAATTTTACAACAAGAGAACAATTACTTGAGACGATATACATTAGAAATGCTCCACATCATAAGCTTACCGGAAGAAAAGAGACTGAACTTCAAAACAGACACAGACAGATGCACACACATATATAGGAAGTATGTTAAAATTAATAGTTAAGAACCTGATGGCACAACAAGTGGATGCTTTTTTGTTAATTTTTTCAATTTGTTTATTTATCTAAGTTATTGTCAAAAATTTAAAAAACTGTGATATTAATGTTTAATGTCTTTGATGTTAAATGTTTCTCAATTGCTATAATGTTTTAATTATTTAAAATTGTGAGTTAAAGTTCAAGTGAAAATAATTGTTGAAAGTTAATGTACATATATGTTTTCAGTTTGTTTACCCTGATGATGATTGCCGACGGGAGTCGAAATATTGGTTAATTAAAATTAAAAATTAAAACTATTTAAGTTTTTCATTTTTAATAATTTGGACCTTGAGCCCGCAAAATTAAGGATAATATTTAAAAAATTGTTATTAAAAAATGCGGTGATTTCAATTTTTTGCCTGCGGCTCTTTTTTTATTCACCGTTTATTTAACAGTTCCTAAATATTTCAAAAATTCTTAAAAAAATATTTTATGGCTTCTAACTGTATAACTACGGCTGTTTGTCAATAGGAAACTTTTCAGTCGGATGATTAAATTTTACAGTTTGTAAGGAATAAAATTTCTACTTAATTTTATCCCCACATGTTTTCCTAACTCATGTAATGTCTTTCAGATTTCGACTGGGTCGAGCACCAGGAGAGTTTAAAGAAGAAAACTCCCAGCAGGAAAACTGCATCACACAAGCGAGGAGGGTGGCAGCCGTGCTGCAACCTGCTCCTAAAATAGAAATAATTTAAAAATAGATTTCATTTAAAGAATGAAATTATTAGTTAGTATAAGTATACTAAAAGGTATGCCCTAAAGGAGGCATAATAAATATATTTTATATCTTCTTTTTTTTAATTTTAAGTTTATTAATGAATAAATAAGGTAATTGAATACCAAATACGAATGTGTACCTTGTGGCCTTTTTCACTTCGCTGATAAATAAAGATAAATAATCAGACGTAAGTAAACGTAGGTAATGCATTATAAGACACATCATTCGTTACGTTCAACTATATAGTTGAAAACCTAGGACGGAACGTGATTCTATAAATCACTTTCCGTGTTAAGATTTAAACGCCCAAAATATACTCCACAGGTTCAGTTCTAGGGAAGTGGTAGCTAGTACTTACACAAGGGATTACTCGAAGTAACATGACCATGCATATTTTCCTACCGGGATAACCTGCCTTTATTAATATGTTTTCTCTTTATATTTTTTCATGTACAACATGATTAACGGGCGACGATGATAAAGACAAGCAGCCGGTCAACAACGGCAATATGGCGTGAGGTTATTCGAGAAGATTCCAAGGCGAGAGAGAAACACGCGCCGAAGAAAGACACAAGCCAACCACTCAACTGACTGGAGTATAAAAGGCGAAACACAGAGGAAATCGAGGAGTTTTGATCAAAGTGCCACGGTGAATAGTCGAAATAATTTGTGTTCCGCGAGTCTCCAGTTGGTGGCAGTGAAGACGCTGCCCGCACCAACTACAACTTAAACGACGAGGTCAACAACAAACGCCCAACGTCAGTGAACGTGCAGCGAGAAGCAACCGCATAGTGACTGAGCAGCGACAGCGACCGAGCAGTGACTTCGACTGAGCAGCAATAACGGCCGAGCAGCGACTGCAAATTAAGCAGCGACTGTATCCAAGCAGCGTTTAAGACTGAACAGCGATAGCGGACTGAGCGGCGACTGCGACTGAGCAGCAACGGTAGAATCGCAGCAGCGTTTACACCAAAGATCACCCACTACAGCTAGAGACGGGCAGAAGAAGAGAAACGACCAGCGGCAGCGAACGGGCAGTGAGAAGCAACCGCATAGTGACTGAGCAGCGACAGCGACCGAGCAGTGACTTCGACTGAGCAGCAATAACGGCCGAGCAGCGACTGCAAATGAAGCAGCGACTGTATCCAAGCAGCGTTTAAGACTGAACAGCGATAGCGGACTGAGCGGCGACTGCGACTGAGCAGCAACGGTAGAATCACAGCAGCGTTCATACCAACGATCACGAACTGTAGCTAGAGACGACCAAGGCAAATACTAGTGGATCCGTAAAGTATCATAAACTTCATGTATCGTAGAGTATTTTAAGTTATATTTTTTTTTATCAAGACCTAATTAATTAGGCAAAATTACATAAAAGAATTTTATAGGATTGTGGAAAGTAGTTGCCCACAAGAGTTACTTGTTAATAATAGAGTATTGACGCCGGGAGTTTCAGAAGGTAACGCGGTAACAAATAGTTAATTGAAACATTTTTATCTATGATAGACATAGAGTGGAGTAACAATTATCTAATAACGTTCGCGCTAATACCATTTAACATTCGGGATTACAGTGTGTTTCAACCCTAGTCAACCACGCCAAGGTTGTTCATAGCTTAACACAGAGGAGTTTATTGCAAGAATCGAGGGCGACAGGGGAATTTTGAAGGGAATCAGGTAAAGTTGTGTCATCGTTGCTAACCACATTTCTGAGCAGAGGTCGAGCTAAAGGCGGCATGACGACACTCGTACTTCGCCCATTCATGTGCACAATGAAATACAGCTGGTGTTAGTAGTGTCAGTTAACATTGTCAATACTTAAGGTTAGTACTTCTCATACAGGCTAGGTAGGTCTCCCTCTCCATATCTTGAGCAGAAGTCGAGCTAAAGGCGGCATAACGACACTCGAACTTCACTCGCTCATAGTAGACTTTCCTACCCATACCTGGGGCAGAAGCCGAGCTAAAGGCGGCATGACGACACTCGAGCTTCGCTCATTCACATTAGCATTATTTTCCATCCATCTTTGAGTAGGATCCGAGCTAAAGGCGGCATGACGACACTCGGGTCTCGCTCACTACCTTAGATTTCCAATTCCTACCTTGAACAGAAATCGAGCTAAAGGCGGCATGACGACACTCGAAGTCTGTCCATCACCTCCTTCATAAAACTAGATTCTGCATTTAAACCTTTTATCATTACTCAGGTTAGTACGTTCATTAAGTGACCTAGGTATAGTTCAGCTGGTAGCTAGGGGGTCAGACGATTTGACCTGGGCGAACACATTTACTCCCACATTAAATAACTAAAAGTAGAACATCTAAACTTAAATCACGAGCGTCTATGTCTTACCATAAAACTCCCAGCCTGAATACCCACGGAAATAGGGCAACTAATGTAATAAAAATACAACCATTTAAAGTATACTACATAGTATTTTCAGTACAAATGTTAAATTAACATTTATTAAAATACAAACATAATTAGTTTTAGGTTAAGCATTGTCATTAGATTTAAGTGTATTTCTCTTTTGTAAATAAAGGATCATTTCATTCAGAGACCGTGTGAGTTTGATTTGAAGTCCGAAAAGAGAAATTATAAATTCTTGCAACGAACCTTGGCATCCGGCGAGCGCATCCTCGGCCGGAGATTTTAGGTCGTTACAATGGCGCCCGAGCAGGGACACCAAATCAAATTCATTCGGGTAACCAAATTAAAACTTGGTTAGTTGAAGTAATGATCTAGGTTACACTAGAGTAGGTGCACTTGAATTTAATTACATCAAGTAAATTGCTGCTGCAAGTAAATCGCAGCCAGAGCAATAGGTAGTAAACTGAAATTTGAATCCGTGACGGAGGTAGAGATTTGGGTGTTTAAATTTATAATTTTTTTTTTTGGTTTTTGTCCTTTGGCCAACGTGACTTATGACGTTCATAAGCAGTCAAGTGAATTACGCCCAAGTCGTACCCAGATTCCTCAGTTCATACATACCATGAATATTTAATAAAAATATTTCACAAAATTTTCTCATAGAGCCATATGAGCCCACCAGAGTGATTGAAGGCGATTAAAGGGAAGATAATATAAAGTTAATAGAAATCAGAAATTTATGGTTAAATTATTTCTATTTTTTTTTTATGTCGGAAATTAAAGCGCCAATAAGGTTCGAAAATAAAATAAGCCACTCCTTGTACGTTCTAGTAGTGAGAATACGAGTGGTTAAAGGAACCATCCCGCGAATTAAGACCACTGGTCAAGAACGTTTCTATGATCCAAAGTGGTTAAAAGGAACCACGATCACCAAAAATTTGGAACGTCACTGGTGCTCGAGGTAGCCGATAGCTGAAGGGTAGCTAAGAGCTATCGTACACGCCTGTAAGATTTGGCGGTTGACTCTTAACAAAGGAGTAGTGCATATCATAAGAAAACAATAACAAAATTTAACTTTTACTTTGATTTTCTTGCCTCGATTTTAATCAATCAGGCAAGTAGACAGATTTTAAATTTTTCTCCCTCAACGTTAGGAACGCATGTGGGCAGAGACTGGTTGATTAGAGTAACCATTCCTTACATTCACTTCGAACACTGAGAGGCTTGAAGAAACACACGACCAAACAAAGCCACCAACCACAATGGTGAAGACATCCTGGATATATTCATTACGCAAAGACGACCTGCTCCTGTACGCCGAAGAGTTCTCATATTCGGCGGAGGGCACCGTCGAAGACCTTCGAAGAAAATTTGCAGCAACAATCGCAGAAATGGAAGACGACCCATTACTACAAAAGCGCTTGGCAGAATTAGAGGCGAAACATGGGGAAAAGCGACCCACATCACCGCGACCGCCGCCCACGACCCAAACGAGCGACCCCTTCACTCAAGCTGAAGATAACATGCAGAGGCTACATCCCGAAACAAAACATACTAAGGCTGATCCCACACTGGTGGACCGACCGATTCCCCTGCTGGGGGTACCAGGAGCAACCAACAATAAAGGTCGATACCGTGAGATAACCCATGGAGGTATCATCGACCAGGTCAGACGCTGGGCAGTACGTTTCAATGGAACACAAGATCCAATGGGATTTGTCGAACGTGTCGAAGAGTTAACGGACGCCTATGGATTAGACCAGGAGTGGTTGCCAAAAGCTATGCCGGAGTTGCTAACTGAGAATGCCCTGGTGTGGTGGCGAAACAATAGAAATCCACAGGACTCTTGGGATGACTTCAAATCAAAATTCTTCAAATATTTCTTGGCAGTCCGTTTTTTTGAACGTCTCGAAGATCGGATTCGAGGTCGAACACAAGGAGTTCGCGAACGGTTTAAGGATTATAGCCTAGACCTTTTAGAGCTCATGCGCCATGCCAACTACACACCCATACAAAAATTAGAGCGCATATTCAGAAATTGCCGTACGGATTACCAGTTGTATATCAAACGGCGGGATTTCTCCACCTTCGACGAATTATTAGCCATGGCCGAAGATTTCGAGGTCATCCGTTGTGAGGAAAACCCAACCAGGAGGCCACAACAAATGAGGGATGAAGTACCACGAATGGCCATTGAGGCCGCGCCTCATCGGAATATGCTGACTCTGTACCCTGAGGAGCATTTTGAGGGATGTGAGAGAGATCATCAAGAGAAACCAGATGTCCAGAACAACCGACCAACCTGCCGAATATGTGGCCAGAAAGGCCATCTACCGAAAAACTGTTGGAATAAGAGAGTGATAACAGGCTGCAGCCATGGGTACCCAGAACTACCACCTGCTGAGTGCGAACATTTACGCATCCCGGGAAACGCCAGTGGGCCCGCTCCAGAAGGAGACGAGAACCAAATCGTGGCAGCACCCACGTAAAATACTGTGAGAAGCGGCAGCAACCGCGTTAACAACTGCCAAATCGCGGCTGCAACCGCGTAAACAACTGCCAAATCGCGGCTGCAACCGCGTAAACAACTGCCAAATCGCGGCTGCAACCGCGTAAACAACTGCCAAATCGCGGCTGCAACCGTGTAAACAACTGCCAAATCGCGGCTGCAACCGCGTAAACAACTGCCAAATCGCGGCTGCAACCGCGTAAACAACTACCAAATTGCGGCTACATCCGGTTTAAGTAGAACTACGATGGACGCAAAAAGTTGGCCGCACCCACAAGAAAAGACTGCGAGAAGTTGGCCGCATCCACAAGAAAAGACTGCGAGAAGTTGGCCGCATCCACAAGAAAAGACTGCGAGAAGTTGGCCGCATCCACAAGAAAAGACTGCGAAAAGTTGGCCGCATCCACAAGAAAAGACTGCGAAAAGTTGGCCGCAACCACATGAAAAGACTGCGAAAAGTTGGCAGCATCCACATGAAAAGACTGCGAGAAGGTGGCAGCAACCACGTAAAAAGACTGCAAGGTCGCGGCTGCAACCGCGGTTAACAACTGCAAATAGTGTCAAGAGGAGAAACCATCAGACGCTTGAAAATCCCACCGAGCGACAAATACCCCACGACAACCATCATAGCCGGCCGTCGAAAAGACTCATCGCCAAAGGCCAGCTTAAAATCAGCATCACGCGAATAGGTACGTGACAAAGTTGATTGCAAAAGGACTCGCAACAAGAACTGTCCACAGTAGGAAGGTAAGGAATCAACCAATCATCTTTCATACTTTGTAGATATACATACTGTCACAAAATAAAGATAGTTGAAAACCCACCACACCCTTCTGTAGAAGTTTTGCGTTTCAATCAGGCTCGTTTCGTTTAGTTTAAACCATAATAACGAGCTCGGGGCAGTTGCAGCACAAAATATTATAATAAACAAATTAAGAAAATCTAATTTAAACTCCCCCCCCCCACAGTCGAACACTAATAACATCATTTGAGGATATTGGTCTGATGTACGAAGAAGGTGGTCTTACGACATAAAAGGTTAGTGCAAACCACCTGTTATATTGGTAGCACAAACTACATTTTAAATTCGGGTAGATATGGCAACCCTAATGAATTTGAACTACCGTCGTTAACTTCAAAGTGGATAAATAGTACGTAATAACAGTACGCAATAATTCAAAACAAATGATACCAGTTAAATAAATCCAACATTCGCGACAATAACGTGGAAAATGCTACACGCCAAGGGTGCAATGGATTCAATCGAGGATTTACGCCGGATCGAACCATATGAGCCACCAGTCCACGAAAATAGCGCTACCAAACAGGAAGAAGAACCATGTTGCTCCACCGCAGCGACTATCAGGCAGGCAACACCGCTAGCACAGACCCGAAAACGGCATCTAGCTATCACAGCGCCGGAGCTAGCCATCACCACCTATCCCAGCGGACCGGGCGGAATCACCGTACGAGTCTACGACTATATGTGCCTGGAAGTGGGATTGTTCTTAAACGATATCATCGTAGACTTTTTTCTAAAGTGGCTATACGACCAACAAAGCCCACAAGTGAAAAGGGACACCCACATCTTCAGCACCCAGTTCTTTACGCTTTTGGCCAGACCGTTGGTGAACACGACAGCACAACAGCATAGACAGCGCGTTGCAAGATGGACACGCAAGATAACGTTGGTTCACAAGCAATGCATCGTGTTCCCAATAAATGAACAATATCATTGGTACGTCGCCATCGCGTGTCTCAAGCGCAAGCCGAGCCAGACACAGCAGCGCGGTCACCTTTGGATTCTGGATTCCTACGCCAAAACCTCACGAGCGCACGTTGCCCCAATAATAAGGAGGTATTTGCAGGACGAATGGCAAGCGGCGTACCCTGACGATAACTACGTCTCGTGGGACCAGGACGTTATGCCACATTATGAAATCGCAGTGCCTCAGCAAACAAATTGTAGCAACTGCGGTGCGTTTATGTTGCATCTGGTAGAGACTTTTCTGCAAAACCCGATGAGCGATTTACGACAAGTAGACACCCAGAATTGGTTCACTATAGAGCGAGCTTCCTACAAGCGCACCGAAGTGGCACAATTGATCCAAAACCAAGCAGCCTCAGGAGTACGCGAAATACTACCTCGATTATACTTGCAACCACCCATCGAGTACGGGCAGAAAGAGAACCAGGAGGCGACCGTCAGAACGAGCGTAAAGGTTAAGAAGCCGCAACGTGTCCCACGCCGATTAAAGCATGACAGCGCATCTGATAGCGACACAGACAGCAGCTCATCCGACAGCAGCAGCAGTAGCAGCACCTCCAGCGGCAGCGGCAGCAGCAGTAGCAGCAACAGCACTACGACCAGCGCTGCAGGCAGCGTAAAGTCGAACAGACATTCTGCCAACTTGGGCGCCGTAGCGCCAACTGAGACCGCACAGCAGCCCGCAGCTAGCGTAAGCAGCGAATGCAGCATTGAAGGCGGCGACGTTCACCTATCGCCTATTGCATCGAAGGCAGCAACACCAGAGCCAAGTAGCTCTACCCCGCTACACTCAAACAACCACAGCAGAACACCATTAGGCGACCACCAGATTGAAAATCGGGAAAGGTCGCCAGCACAGGTCAACGCACCATGGTCACCGGCCATGCCCAGCCGTCAGCGCAAGCGTCAGGCACCAGAAACTCCGCCACCACCAGAGGAAATAGATATCACACCTCCCGGAGTAGCACCGCTCCTTACCGAGAAGCAGATCCGGACGGCCATAGGCGACCGCCGTGCAACTTGGCAACGCGGCAAGCGCATGCGCTTCATCAGCACCATCGCGAACTGGGTCTACCGCATATCGATTAACCGCAACGGAGTCATCAGTGTCGCGCCATACCCCCCAAAGTGAGGAGGAGATGTAAGGAATAAAATTTCTACTTAATTTTATCCCCACATGTTTTCCTAACTCATGTAATGTCTTTCAGATTTCGACTGGGTCGAGCACCAGGAGAGTTTAAAGAAGAAAACTCCCAGCAGGAAAACTGCATCACACAAGCGAGGAGGGTGGCAGCCGTGCTGCAACCTGCTCCTAAAATAGAAATAATTTAAAAATAGATTTCATTTAAAGAATGAAATTATTAGTTAGTATAAGTATACTAAAAGGTATGCCCTAAAGGAGGCATAATAAATATATTTTATATCTTCTTTTTTTTTAATTTTAAGTTTATTAATGAATAAATAAGGTAATTGAATACCAAATACGAATGTGTACCTTGTGGCCTTTTTCACTTCGCTGATAAATAAAGATAAATAATCAGACGTAAGTAAACGTAGGTAATGCATTATAAGACACATCATTCGTTACGTTCAACTATATAGTTGAAAACCTAGGACGGAACGTGATTCTATAAATCACTTTCCGTGTTAAGATTTAAACGCCCAAAATATACTCCACAGGTTCAGTTCTAGGGAAGTGGTAGCTAGTACTTACACAAGGGATTACTCGAAGTAACATGACCATGCATATTTTCCTACCGGGATGACCTGCCTTTATTAATATGTTTTCTCTTTATATTTTTTCATGTACAACATGATTAACGGGCGACGATGATAAAGACAAGCAGCCGGTCAACAACGGCAATATGGCGTGAGGTTATTCGAGAAGATTCCAAGGCGAGAGAGAAACACGCGCCGAAGAAAGACACAAGCCAACCACTCAACTGACTGGAGTATAAAAGGCGAAACACAGAGGAAATCGAGGAGTTTTGATCAAAGTGCCACGGTGAATAGTCGAAATAATTTGTGTTCCGCGAGTCTCCAGTTGGTGGCAGTGAAGACTCTGCCCGCACCAACTACAACTTAAACGACGAGGTCAACAACAAACGCCCAACGTCAGTGAACGTGCAGCGAGAAGCAACCGCATAGTGACTGAGCAGCGACAGCGACCGAGCAGTGACTTCGACTGAGCATCAATAACGGCCGAGCAGCGACTGCAAATTAAGCAGCGACTGTATCCAAGCAGCGTTT
Source organism: Dichetophora obliterata (assembly GCA_963920525.1). NCBI lineage: Eukaryota > Metazoa > Arthropoda > Insecta > Diptera > Sciomyzidae > Dichetophora > Dichetophora obliterata. The sequence goes on along the minus strand of OY986436.1, from coordinate 119,441,996 downwards.
AAGACTGAACAGCGATAGCGGACTGAGCGGCGACTGCGACTGAGCAGCAACGGTAGAATCGCAGCAGCGTTTACACCAAAGATCACCCACTACAGCTAGAGACGGGCAGAAGAAGAGAAACGACCAGCGGCAGCGAACGGGCAGTGAGAAGCAACCGCATAGTGACTGAGCAGCGACAGCGACCGAGCAGTGACTTCGACTGAGCAGCAATAACGGCCGAGCAGCGACTGCAAATGAAGCAGCGACTGTATCCAAGCAGCGTTTAAGACTGAACAGCGATAGCGGACTGAGCGGCGACTGCGACTGAGCAGCAACGGTAGAATCACAGCAGCGTTCATACCAACGATCACCAACTGTAGCTAGAGACGACCAAGGCAAATACTAGTGGATCCGTAAAGTATCATAAACTTCATGTATCGTAGAGTATTTTAAGTTATATTTTTTTTTATCAAGACCTAATTAATTAGGCAAAATTACATAAAAGAATTTTATAGGATTGTGGAAAGTAGTTGCCCACAAGAGTTACTTGTTAATAATAGAGTATTGACGCCGGGAGTTTCAGAAGGTAACGCGGTAACAAATAGTTAATTGAAACATTTTTATCTATGATAGACATAGAGTGGAGTAACAATTATCTAATAACGTTCGCGCTAATACCATTTAACATTCGGGATTACAGTGTGTTTCAACCCTAGTCAACCACGCCAAGGTTGTTCATAGCTTAACACAGAGGAGTTTATTGCAAGAATCGAGGGCGACAGGGGAATTTTGAAGGGAATCAGGTAAAGTTGTGTCATCGTTGCTAACCACATTTCTGAGCAGAGGTCGAGCTAAAGGCGGCATGACGACACTCGTACCTCGCCCATTCATGTGCACAATGAAATACAGCTGGTGTTAGTAGTGTCAGTTAACATTGTCAATACTTAAGGTTAGTACTTCTCATACAGGCTAGGTAGGTCTCCCTCTCCATATCTTGAGCAGAAGTCGAGCAAAAGGCGGCATAACGACACTCGAACTTCACTCGCTCATAGTAGACTTTCCTACCCATACCTGGGGCAGAAGCCGAGCTAAAGGCGGCATGACGACACTCGAGCTTCGCTCATTCACATTAGCATTATTTTCCATCCATCTTTGAGTAGGATCCGAGCTAAAGGCGGCATGAAGACACTCGGGTCTCGCTCACTACCTTAGATTTCCAATTCCTACCTTGAACAGAAATCGAGCTAAAGGCGGCATGACGACACTCGAAGTCTGTCCATCACCTCCTTCATAAAACTAGATTCTGCATTTAAACCTTTTATCATTACTCAGGTTAGTACGTTCATTAAGTGACCTAGGTATTGTTCAGCTGGTAGCTAGGGGGTCAGACGATTTGACCTGGGCGAACACATTTACTCCCACATTAAATAACTAAAAGTAGAACATCTAAACTTAAATCACGAGCGTCTATGTCTTACCATAAAACTCCCAGCCTGAATACCCACGGAAATAGGGCAACTAATGTAATAAAAATACAACCATTTAAAGTATACTACATAGTATTTTCAGTACAAATGTTAAATTAACATTTATTAAAATACAAACATAATTAGTTTTAGGTTAAGCATTGTCATTAGATTTAAGTGTATTTCTCTTTTGTAAATAAAGGATCATTTCATTCAGAGACCGTGTGAGTTTGATTTGAAGTCCGAAAAGAGAAATTATAAATTCTTGCAACGAACCTTGGCATCCGGCGAGCGCATCCTCGGCCGGAGATTTTAGGTCGTTACAAGTTGGTAGAACAATTTTGGTATTTGTGAGGTGAATATAATTGTCAAAATTTGTGCTAGCCCCAGGGGCTACTACAAATTTTGACAATCGAAAGAGAATTTTTGACACTCAAAAATATAGAAAAAAAAAACAACACATCAATTTCCGCTACGTATTTAATTTAAGTGCTTGTACTTGCAACTTATTTCGTAAACTTGTAATATTGTAAACTTAAAAAATAACAAAATAATAAAAATATAAAAAACTAAAGTGCTTGCGTTTGTGTTTTCGTGTGTGTGTGCCAACGATCTCACGGTACATCAGCAAGTCCAGCAAAGTTAAATTGGCTTTCTTTGCTGGTGAAAGTCCTCCAAGTGCCAAAACCAGTAGCACAATCAAAGAAAGCGCAAATTCTCCGCTTTCAATTTATGTAATTCACGCCGGAGTATAATGGCAGAAATTTGCCTCTGCGCTTGAGACATGCTGAAATGGTGCTTCTGAAATATTGGAGAGTTGACCAGTCAATTGAATTGTGCTGCACTTGCTGGTGCTGCTCGTGGCGACTCTCGGGGAACGTTGGCAATTAAAAGAGTCAACAAATTTGTGTTGCACTTGCTTGTGTTGCTGGTGATGGCACTTGAAGGATGTTGGCTAGCAAGAAATTTTGCACTGTACTTGCTTGTGCTGATGGTGGTGGCACTTGGAGGACGTTTGCCAGCAAAGAAAGCCAATTTAACTTTGCTGCACTTGCTGATGCACCGGGAAATTGTTGGCCCACACACACACACACACACAAACACACAAACTCAAGCACTTTTGTTTTTTTATTATTATTATTTTGTTATTTTTTAAGTTTACAATATTACAATCTTACGAAATAAGTTGCAAGTACAAGCACTCGAATAAAATATGTCGCAAACTGAATAAAATGCAAATTAAATAAAATATTTGCGCTAAAACACGACCGAAATGTGAAACGTCAAAAATTTCATCATCCATTTGACACAGCAAAAAAGACAATTTTATTTCAACACACAAATTTTATTCTACTTGATATTTTCTATCCTACCACGACTGAAAAGTTTGCAAAAATTGTTCACTGTTAATGGTTCTCCGAGAAGGTGGAATACATCTTGATATTGTCTTTAAAGGTAAATTATTGATTTTTCTGCCACCGGTTCGTGCATCCAATGGCTGGTGTTTTTAAAAGTTCATGTAGTCTATGTGTATTAAATTGATTTGTCTCTTTGCCTCTTTGTTGCAGTTGTTTAATGGTTCTTTTTCTAGTTTTAGATCTTCTAAATTTATATCTTTATCTGACGTTTTTAAAACTTTTATATGTGCTAAACCATTTGCAGGTATAATACAATTCGCAATGAAAACTCCATTACTTATTTCTTTGTTAAGGACTACACTATCCTCATCAATCCTTATGTTTATGGGGACTACTGCTACTGATCGAGCAGGTTCTGTAAAATGTTCGTCATTTAAAATTATTGGTAACGTGAATTCTTTTTCATTTATCTATTTTAGACACATATTTTCTCAATATGTCGCGCCCTATTTCATATAACAGTTATGTGTAATTTCATCTGTTTCAAATGAAAAATTTAAATTCGATGTGCCTATGCACTCGATACTTTCATTAGTTATACCTGTTATTGTCGAATTATTTCTTGTGTCTAAGCAATTTATTGTTTTTTTCTTGCAAATAGAAATATCTGCTCCCGTGTCTATTAAAAATTGTAAGCTTTCCTTTGTATTTTTGCATTGCAATACTATGGGATTCGAGAGATTTTTCTTGATGAGTAAGATTAATTTTGGCTTCTGTTGGTAACAATTTCTGCTACCCGGCCATAGCCGTTTCCCTGCGCACTATTGCTGTTTCCAAAATTTGAATTAAAATTTCTATTGAAATTATTATTTCTGTTACTATTGTTTAGAAAGTTATTATTATTTTATTTCTGTTATTTAAGCGGGAAAAACTTTGATTTGTATTATTGTTGTTTTGAAAATTGTTGTTTCTGTAATTATTTTATGTTAGTAATTGCCGTCTGAAAAATTTTGATTTGTGTTTTGAAAATTATTATTATTTCTGCAATTGCCGTTTGAAAAATTTTGAGTTGTGTTTTGAAAATTATTATTTCTATAATTGTTATTATTTCTGTTAGAAATTGAAACTATACAAACCGAAATTTTTCAAACGTTATTATATGTATTGTTTTGTTCATTATGGTTTCTTATAGTACTTCTGTTTTGTATTTGTAAAATATTGCTCCTATCCGTCGAAAAATTTTGCTCAATATAAACAAGCATATTTCATTCGCTTCATTAAAAGATTTCGGCGGATTCGCCTGTAGAACAGTCTGATATTCTGTCCTGACACCTTTTGTTAAAACATTAAGTGCAATGCTTTGGTTGACTTCAAATATTGCATTTTTTGCTTCCTGACTGGGTTTTTCTAAACTTTGTAGCTCTAAGTTGCTTTATTGCTCTTCTAATTCTGTAATTTTATTTTTCTGAATTCTGAAATTGATAAATTATTCTGTCTTATTGAACCAAATTTATTAAGCATTTAATGTAGCGTTTTTGGATTGGGGTCAGATTTTTCCAATAAAGCTTTTAATTCAGTTAATGTCGAAGGTTTATTCAAAAGCCCAGGTATACTTCGCACTTGGGTTGTTAATTTCAAATTGAAAATTTACTTAATAAAAATTGCCTTATCCTCGTCCTTTAATAAATCATGAATCAACTCAGATTTTACCACAAAATCTTCTAATTCTTTCTAAATTCCTTTAAAAACTGGATAGTTTTTTTCTACTACGTTTATGTCAAAATTTGACATTTTTGACATTTTTTTTTCTTCCTCCCACACTTCTGATAAATCTAAATTTAATTCCTTGCGTATTATTAAATTTTTAAATATTTAATTCACTTCATTATAAATCGTATTAAATTCTCATATTAAATTTTTGCATTCTTCCAATTTTCCATACGAAATTATTAAATTTTTTTATTTTTCAAATTTTTGCAGTTCATCCTTTTTATATACCCTGCCACAAACTCGGTTTTGCTTTTTCTTAAAATTTTTAATTCATGTTACGTTAAATTAATACATTCAAGGATTTGATTACTTAAAAACGATTTTTATCTAGAGTTGTTTTGGCTTTAAGCGTGCCACGCTGTATGTGAAGGCCACAAGGCCAATTTTATGTAAATGATAAAAAAAAGGCATTGCTGCCAGTATATGTATTATACGTTAATCATAGAATAACTGTGTTTTATTTTAAGTTTGAATTTTCTTTTATAATAATTTGTTGCAATATTTTCTTAACCTAAGACACACCCATTTTCCAATCACATTTCTAATTGGAGCGAAGCTCCCATAGAACAGCTTGTTTGAAAAATGTTGGACAGAGCATAACTTCTAAATGGGTTGACCGATTTTAAAAATGTTTTGTTCTAAACTGTTCTACGTCTCTAATATTATTTCATAACGAAGCCAAAGTTTCTAAATTCTATTTAGTTTATAAGTTAGTTGAAAAAATATTTCCATATGTTTCGTTGTTGTTGTTGTTCGCTGAATTTATTTTGCTTCAGCTAACTGCTTCTTATTGCTTTTGTTGTGCAAACAAAACAAATTTATATATCTGTCAAAAAACCGATCGACATGGAAGGACAAGTTCGCGTTTGTTTGTCGGTGTACGATTAGAAATTATCAATAATAGTGAAAAGTGCTAGTGTTAAGAATATTTCGCATACATTTTTATTAATTGATTATTAATTTGGCGTTTTTATATTTTTTTTATTGTAAGTAATTTATATTAATCTGATGAAAATTTATCGAAGCATTCAAATTTCTATACAAAAATAAAAAAAAAAAAATACATATACAGAGTGTCCAGTGTAAGAGTAAGAATATTTACGGAAGTGAAAGAGCTGGTCGAGTGAAGCAAAACATCGTATGGAAGGTGGAGGTCGATTTTCGCACCCTTAGGCATTACGGGATCAACTGTTATTTCATGACTTTGATGTATTGTTCAGGGTTTAAATTGCTGCTGCCAAATTAGCAAAAGCATCAAAGTTTTTACTTTGGCTGCGCTTTAGCAATTTATTTTGCAATTTTCCATAAATAAATTTTGCTTCGGCTGCAAACTACGAAAAAAACAAATAGTTTTAGCGGCAGCGAGCGCTCGGTTTTTAAGTCGTGTTGTAATTTTGGAACATTATCGAAGCCACAACAACAGCAAGCTATCGCATTTTGAAGTCGTATTCTTGCTGCTGCTGACACTTTTTAACATTTTTCAAGCAGGCTTTACAGCAGCAGCTACAATTTTGGCTTGCGGTGCTGCTGTGCTTTATACAGAGTCGTGCTGTAGCTGTTTGCACTCGCTACGCTGCTGCTATTGCTTTTAATATTTTTTTAAAAACTTCGGTAAAGAATGATGAATGTTTTCCTGTTAAAAGTAAATATTTATTTATAATGTTTATTTTCTAATTGAATTTATGATTAATAGGATTCTAGATAAAATTCTTCTATATATCCTGAAATTTTTTGAACCCGCACTGCACAAAATTTATAAGAAACTGTGACAAAACTTTTAACATAAAAAACATTCATCATTCTTTACTGATGCTGCTAAAAAAGGGTATATAGTGCTGTTCTTCGGATATTTCAATCAACTGCAGCCAGTTGGAGATATCGAACTTTACGGGAATCAGAGGTCTGGTGATGTTACCGCTCAAGGTCAATTAGTCGATCGTCAAATAAGCAAACTGTTCGTATTGAACCAGATAAAGAGATAAAGTCGACCAGAACAAGCTTTCAGGGAATGGTTACTAAGAGTATCATTAGGAGAACTGACTACAAGACTACGACCTCTTATCGACCATGTTTAATCAGCATTAATTTTTTTCGAATTAAAATGTGCTAAGATTAATCTCGAAGAACGCTGAAATTGAAGAATACAACATTGAGAAGTTCAGAAATGTTGGCAATGCTGTAACAATCAGCAATGCTTTACACAATGACCCACGAGCGTTTTTAGCCTCATCCGACGATGCAAGAAGTTTAAGCCCAAAGTTATATCTATGTAAGGATGCACAAGTTATTTTGAGGCAAAATCTTTTTACTTCAGTTGGTCTGTGCAATGGCAGCATCGGTGAGGTTGTTGAAACTGTTTATATCTAACCATTGTGAAAGTGCTGATTTATAGAAGAATTTTCTTTTTGCATTTTGGTCAAGTTTCCCAATTATTCTGGACCAAAATACAACAACTCTAATGTATTATCTATTCCTCCTGTTGTAGTTTAATTTAAAAAAATTATCAAACAATTTTACTCGCAAGCAAATTCCACTACAACTTGCTTATGCGATTAGTATTCATAGATCGCAACGATTAATACTCGATCAAGCAGTTGTCGATATTGGAGAAAAATAATTTGCATTAGGAATGGCATATGAAGCATTCTCAAGGGTACGTCGTAGTATAAGTTTACTTTTTATCGAACCAGTTAATTTTTATGATCGGCTTAAAAAAAATGAAAAGAAAGGGTTGGTTGAGAAAAGCCAAGGATTAAATAAATAAATGATTATTCAATAAATTTAAATAAATTAAAATTTTTTTATATTGTGGCGGAACCTTCAGTAAAGCCATCCCTCACTCTGCAGCTCTTCAAGCTATCCAGCGACACTCTGTCGCTAAATAACCTGACACACACAGTCGCCAACACAATGACTAACTTTGCTTGGCTTATCACGAAGTGGTAAGCCAAGCAAATAATTCGTCACATATTTGACTGCCGCTGCTCTTATATTTCAGCAGGCATTCCATTTGTTTTAATTAGTGCAGAACGTGTTGACTTTCTCGCCATCTGACGATTTGTCATAAACAACAAACCGTCAAGTATAGCGATCATATTTATGTCGCTGAGTAACGGCTCGCTATGGCGGTCATATTACGTTCTGACTGTGTTTATGCTTAGCGATCGTTGCCTGCCTGTTGGACTAGCTACCCAACACGCAGGCCATTGAGTCGCCAGCACATAGCTGGTACGTGCAGCGTAAGCATTTGCTTATCGCATTGTCCGTCGCGTCATTAGCGCTGATGACGAGTTGGACATTTATAAATGCCAGCGTCAACGACCGTTGACGCTCATTGCATTGTTTTAACTTTTTATAAACAATGGACAAAGTAATAATATTCGTTGCGGTTATGTGTGTGTTTGCGACGCTATACGTAGCGTTGTAACGCGTGTTTAATATGCTATGGTGGCATGGGCTCTGGTCTATGCTACCATAGTAGAGTTAGTTAAATTTCGTACTCGCGCGCAATCGGCAGCATTACTGCTGCAAATATATTTTTGTGTAAATATTGTGTAAATATAGAATTAACTCAAACTAAAAGTGTTTATTGTTTTCTTGAATTATAAAAGGAGAATATAATAACCACAATATCAAAGTGTTTATGAAATCGGGAAAGTTTATTTAATACCCAAATCTTCCTAACAATGACAAAACAAAATATGCCCATTTTTTGAGACATCACAACATTATATCTTTACTTTTATTGCTTTGGGAAAAGTTTATTAGAGCGAGCGACCCAACTTAAATGCATCTTCAACGTACCAATTTATGTAGCCAGCTTACGCGTTTGCTAAGCAACTGCTACTCCTAGTATATTTATTTTAATCAATCATTTAAGATTGTGAACAAATATGCAGAGTTGAGTTTTGTGTCTTCCGCAAAATGCAATACCAAATATTTGCTCACATACTGCTCACAAGTTGCAATATGATCGGCTTTTTGTTAACACCACAACTGGCTGCTGGCGCTTAGGCAACATTCGTTATTCATTAGTAATTACTATTTCTTTTATTGTTTTCATTCAAGGTTTTCTTATTTTACTGACCTTGCTTGTGACTAGGTTGTCTGTTTATTATATTCTTTTTTGTTTGTTTATTTTTTTTTTTGGGTTGAACACACAACACCCTTATCTTTTTTAAAAAATGATTTTGTTACCATAAATGCCAAATTATTTTTAGATCATTACATACTAACTTTTAAGTATAGCACTATTTAACATGTTTCTTGCTTTTATTAAGTTGTTATTATGTACTACTTTTTCTTTATTATCTATTATTGTAATACTATTTGGCCCATTTTGAGATACAAAAGGACCTTTAAAAAATTTATTCAATTTTCCCTTTTTCCTACTTTTAAATACACATAATCTTCTATACTAAAATGTGCTTTATTTACATATTTCTGTTTTTGAGATATATTTTGTTAATTTACTATGAAATTTTCTTTTACATTAGTTTGCGCATATTTTAACTTAAGTTTTTATTCACAAATATTATTTTCAACATTATAAAATTTTTCTTGATTGACCATAACTTTCCATATACTAATTCAAATTATTTGTAGTGTGTTGTACTATGTTGTGTTTTTAAGTCGTGTTGTAATTTTGGAACATTATCGAAGCCAGTTGTATTGTATGAGTATGTATAGTAAGGTAAAAATTCGTCCTAATTATTTTTTCCATTTAATGTCACAGGAAATCATTCAAAAGTCTATGTTTTCTTTCTATCGTACCTAATGTGTCATGATGACATGGTGTAGAAGTTACCTTATCTATGTTCAATAATTTGCAAATGTTTATAATAATTCATTCGTGAATTCCGTGCCTTTGTCTGTTTTTAGCTTTCCAAAACAACCATATTTTAATATAAATTGCTCTACTATTGTTTTTGCTACACTAACTGCATCTTTTCCAACTAGTGGGAATGCTTCTACAAATTTTGTATGTTCACATTGGATTGTGAAAATGTATCTGTATGAATTCGATGGTCTAAGAGGACCTCCTGTATCTATTGTTACAACATCAACTGATGTGATTGGCGTATCTGTCACTATTAGTTTGTCTTTTGTGCATTAAGATATTTTAACTTGTTTACAAATTTCGCACTTATCAATATATTTCTTTATTTATTATTCATTCATCGAACAGAGCTTTTATTATCCTTCTGACTACTTTAAGAAATAACTTCAACAGTATATTTAACAATTAGGTACATATTAAGTCAAATTACTGAAATTATTAAATATACTATTAAAATACAAAAGCAGAACATTTTTGAAAACATTTCTACTTAAGCCTAAATTAAAGTCTATATGTTGATATACTGAATTTGCCAGTCTTAAACAACGAGTGATTGGTTCATTCTGATCGTAATTTACTCTATGATAGGGCTCATAAAATAATCTTTGAGATCTAAGATCACGTGATGGTACGTGAAAGCATATTTGAAGAAACAAAAAAGAACAGTTTATTTCAAAGTAAATCAAATCTCTTATGAACATGATTGACCAAGGACTGCATACCAAGAAGAAGCCTTCTTACATTATAATTAGGAATTTCAATATTCCATCTTAAGCGACTTATTGCGATTCTCGTAAAACATCTCTGAATTCTTTCTATTCTATTAGAAGCGTATATATAAAAGGGGTCCCAGATTGTGCAACAGCATTCTAAAATGGATCTTACAAATGCACAATATAAAGATTTTAGTGAAAAAGGATCACAAAGGTCTTTAGAATTTCGGTTTATAAACCCTAACATAGCATTGGCTTTTGCTATTATGTAGTCTATATGCCTTGAGAACCTAAGTTTACTATCAAGTATAACTCCAAGATCTTTCTTTTCAGTTATTCTAGACAATGTTATATTTCCTTATTCATATGGGTAAGCAATGAAAGTCAAACTTTGGCATTTAAATATATTTAGCGGCAATAAATTATCGCTGCACCAAGCAGATAATTGGAGCAAATTCCTCTCAAGATTTAAACAATCACGAATGTCATTTATAATAGAAAAAATCTTTATATCGCCAGCATACATTTAACTCTGGGAAAACTTTTTTTAGGAATGTCGTTTACAAATAGGAGAAACAGAAGTGGTCCAAGGTGACTGCCTTGAGGAACTCCTGAAGAAACCATTACAGCATCTGACAGTATATTGTTGATTCGAACCAATTGTGCCCGCCCAATTAGGTAAGACTCGAACCATTTTAAAAAGTTTGAGTGAAAACCAATTAATTCGAGTTTATCTTACAATAACTTATGATGAACTCTGTCGAAAGCTTTCGAAAAACCACTAAATATAACATCACATTGATGTCCCTTTTCAAAACAATTTAAAATATATTATGTTGACTTTATATGATTTAAATACAAATTCTAAATGTTTGATAGTTTAAATCATACTTGATTTTAAATACAAATTCTAGTTGTTTGATAGTTTAAAATCGTTTATTGAGCTTAAGGTCAAAGTTAGAACAATTAATTGTTCTAACGAATTTTTCCAAAGAAACAACAACAACAACAAAGTTTTTTCAATATGAAAAGGAAAAAATCACTAGCTGATCTGATTGCAATTTCTACTCTGCTAAAAGCGTCATCAGAAATCTTTGTGATACCCGTGCAAGCGCGCGTTAACGCACTGCACCATCGGGGCGATGAGATTTGAAGCGTCAATTTCTCAGTTTTTCCTCCATTTCATAATGTCACATTTGTTGTTGTATTTCTGTTTTACTTTAGTTTCTATGCTTATGTTATTATATGTAGTCCAACAGCCTGCTGGAAGTCTGCACTAACAAAGCATGTTTACTGAAGTTGTTTTTAGAATTTTTGCTGATTTTGTTTTCAGCTGTTTCCGTTTGGTCGAGCTCTACCATTTGATTAAAGTTTTTTCTAAATGACCTCTATATTAATTATGTTGACTTTATATGATTTAAATACAAATTCTAAATGTTTGATAGTTTAAATCATACTTGATTTTAAATACAAATTCTAGTTGTTTGATAGTTTAAAATCGTTTATTGAGCTTAAGGTCAAAGTTAGAACAATTAATTGTTCTAACGAATTTTTCCAAAGAAACAACAACAACAACAAAGTTTTTTCAATATGAAAAGGAAAAAATCACTAGCTGATCTGATTGCAATTTCTACTCTGCTAAAAGCGTCATCAGAAATCTTTGTGATACCCGTGCAAGCGCGCGTTAACGCACTGCACCATCGGGGCGATGAGATTTGAAGCGTCAATTTCTCAGTTTTTCCTCCATTTCATAATGTCACATTTGTTGTTGTATTTCTGTTTTACTTTAGTTTCTATGCTTATGTTATTATATGTAGTCCAACAGCCTGCTGGAAGTCTGCACTAACAAAGCATGTTTACTGAAGTTGTTTTTAGAATTTTTGCTGATTTTGTTTTCAGCTGTTTCCGTTTGGTCGAGCTCTACCATTTGATTAAAGTTTTTTCTAAATGACCTCTATATTAATTATGTTGACTTTATATGATTTAAATACAAATTCTAAATGTTTGATAGTTTAAATCATACTTGATTTTAAATACAAATTCTAGTTGTTTGATAGTTTAAAATCGTTTATTGAGCTTAAGGTCAAAGTTAGAACAATTAATTGTTCTAACGAATTTTTCCAAAGAAACAACAACAACAACAAAGTTTTTTCAATATGAAAAGGAAAAAATCACTAGCTGATCTGATTGCAATTTCTACTCTGCTAAAAGCGTCATCAGAAATCTTTGTGATACCCGTGCAAGCGCGCGTTAACGCACTGCACCATCGCACAAACCAACGATTTTAAACTATCAAACAACTAGAATTTGTATTTAAAATCAAGTATGATTTAAACTATCAAACATTTAGAATTTGTATTTAAATCATATAAAGTCAACATAATTAATATAGAGGTCATTTAGAAAAAACTTTAATCAAATGGTAGAGCTCGACCAAACGGAAACAGCTGAAAACAAAATCAGCAAAAATTCTAAAAACAACTTCAGTAAACATGCTTTGTTAGTGCAGACTTCCAGCAGGCTGTTGGACTACATATAATAACATAAGCATAGAAACTAAAGTAAAACAGAAATACAACAACAAATGTGACATTATGAAATGGAGGAAAAACTGAGAAATTGACGCTTCAAATCTCATCGCCCCGATGGTGCAGTGCGTTAACGCGCGCTTGCACGGGTATCACAAAGATTTCTGATGACGCTTTTAGCAGAGTAGAAATTGCAATCAGATCAGCTAGTGATTTTTTCCTTTTCATATTGAAAAAACTTTGTTGTTGTTGTTGTTTCTTTGGAAAAATTCGTTAGAACAATTAATTGTTCTAACTTTGACCTTAAGCTCAATAAACGATTTTAAACTATCAAACAACTAGAATTTGTATTTAAAATCAAGTATGATTTAAACTATCAAACATTTAGAATTTGTATTTAAATCATATAAAGTCAACATAATTAATATAGAGGTCATTTAGAAAAAACTTTAATTTAAAATATATTTAGAAAATATAGCCAAATCTGTAGTTGTTGACCTTCCCCTGATAAAACCATGTTGATACGGTGATATAACCTTCTTGTCAAAAAAGTTAGTCTGTTGTATACCAATTTTTCAAAAAGTTCAGGGATCGTGGATATTTTACATATTGGACGATAGTTTTTAATCTCAGTTTTGGATCCAGATTTATGAATTGGTATTATATAAGTGATTTTCCAATCAGTTATCAATTTGCCTTTTCTAAGTGATTGATTAAAAATTGTCGTTAGTGGTAAAACTTACGCGTCTGCGAAACTTTTTAAAAGAATCTGTGGAAAACCACCCTTCCCTGGTTGCTTATCAAGGTTCAATTGCTTTAACCCATTCAAAACTTCTATTGAGCTGAGTTCAAGGCCAGCTAAATTAAGCAAACAACTAGATGAGTCGGTATAAGTATTTGTGTTTGTGATGTTATTTGAAGAAACATATACTTATCGAAAGAATTCTCTAACTATTTAATTCATCCCTTTTCAAACGCTTTGCTTTAATTTTGATATGCATCTTCGTATGCCGCAATAGCCTGAGTCATGATACTTTTTTATTAAATATTTCATTTCTTCTACATTTTCTATTCTTTTTGGAGCAGTATATAATAATATGTCTAGACAATTCCTCTTTTAATCTTCCTGAATCTCATTAACTATTTTTTTAATCTGTTGTCACGACAAGAAATTGTTGGACAATTTCTATCGCACAATTATGTATTAAGATATATAATGAAATTTAAATGAAATGTAAATTAATGAAATATGATGAAATTTAAATGAAATGAAATGTAGAATAACTAAATTAAGAATTTTTTAAAATGTATGAAATAATGAGCATTATAAATATTTACTATAAAAAGCAAAGTTATTAAAAGTATGGCCCTTATTATGAGTTGCTTTCGACGTTCGATCTTCGCTGGTTATCGAACAACGAGTATCGAAAGTTAAATTCTTATTATGAGCTGTGCAACCCTACCGAAATGTTCGTTCCTCATCGAAATTTCAGTCGAATAGGATTTTGCTTTCGATGCGATGCGTGCTGAGCAAAAATTGTTAAAAATTTAAGTATTTTGTGATTGTATTTTTCTTCTTAAAGACTAAAAACTAATATTGAACTGTTTTTGTAACTTTTATGCAGGTCTAAGCAACAAATCGCAGTTAAAAAACTGATCTCATTGATGGAGGCAAACTTTGACTGCAAAGGATATTTGTTCCAAAGTTCAGGCGAAAAAGTAATGGGAAGAACTCACGCCAGAATTGAATTGCTTAGGACCACCAGTTAGAACAACAGCAAAGTGGCTTAAGATAAGCTAAAAAAAGCATTGCTCAACAGTTTTCTACTTCTAGTCAGTTCCGTCAAGCTTTCATAATCTTCTGACGAAGCGTCGAATCTTATGGAAATTATTTTCGTCATAGTCATAACTTTTTTGTCTTATTTTTTGCAATCAACTTTCAAACCAATCGTATTTAGCTGAAATAATAAAATGATCACCTGATAGAAATATACTACCGTGAACAAACAATATGAACGAAATTCACAATAACGCTACTCTTTGTCGAAAGCACGTTATAATACCAAATGCAAATTCGTTCGATCAGGCCATTCGACTATAGTCGAAGATCGAACGCAGCTCATAATAAGGGCCTATATTTTATTGAGGGAATGAATAATAAATAAGTAAACAAATAATAAATAAGTGAACAAATAACAAATATACACATACAAAAAGTTTATTATGTCCTTCGTAATTTAAGAATGTCAGCTTGTGTAACTCCTTTTGATATAAAACGAAAGTCAGCTTGTGTAACTCCTTTTGATATAAAACGAAAGTTGGTGATCTAACTGATCTTACCAGTTATAATGTATGCTAAAATAGTAAACAGTAAACTTGGCTCATCCTCCCAATTAAAACTTCAAATTGCTTTTAATTATGCCACAATCTATGTATACGGCTTGCGAAAACTGGAACATTTATCTAGTTATAGAAATGCAATACTCGGATGTGATTTAACTGCATACTTGAATGCCTGAAACTGTATATATTTGTATAAACTTATTCACGAGAAAACACCGCCTCATCTTTTTTCAAAATTTCAGTTCTGCCTGTCTAGAAGAAGTAATATTTAAATTGTACCTAGGCATAACTCGCTGAACTCATCTCATTTGTTTTTCGTTAACGCCATTAGAATATGGAATGCGCTGCCTCGAATTGTAAGAGAAATTACTAGGAGAGGAATTTTCGGGCAATCTATTTTATATTTTTTTCTACTCAAACAACTTAAATTTTTAATTTCTTTTCTGTTCTCAGCTCCCTATTATATCTTATAAATCTATAATTCTTAATTTTTTGTTTTTTCATTTACTTAATCACTACTGCATTAATAGAAAACTTTTTACTCCTTTTAAATAAATTTTTGTCTTACATTTTAAGTTACCTTTACCTTAAATTGATTTCGTTAAACAAAATTAAATTCAATACAAATACTCTTAATTAAGCATAGTTGTTATTTAAAATGATACTATTTTGTACTATAAGAGAACATAGTTCTAAGTGTACTATTCTATAGCTTTAATAATAATAAATAAAACAAATATGAATAGACAAACATGCAAAGACATGTACACAGTCACACATACACAGGCAGGGCAAAAGCAACAAGTGAACGACGGAACAGCAAGGCAACGAAAGAATATAAAGTCATAGCGCTTGCTTAGGACAGGCAGTCTGGTTGCAAGCACAGTAACATCCCTGCAGGACCAAACGTAACTAGACCGAAAAGTAAAGTATCTTTAATGTAGTTATTCACGGAGTAACTTTCATTTAGTTGAAAAGTCATCGAAAAGTAGTGAGCTGAGCGGCCACGAACCAGAATGTCAGGGTTGTAGTAACGAGCAAAGCAGAAGTCTCTGCTTTGCATCTATTTGTTTCTCCGTGACCAGGGCTGTGATTTGCTTGAAAAAAAAACATGATAGTATCGAAATTGTAGACGTAGATTTCCTTTTTATACAGAATAAATGTTTTGGAAATTTTTGTATAGGCCCTATTTCACATTTCACACTAAATTTTGAGTCGACCTTAAAATATTTTTTGGTATGGCTAAATATTTTCTATTTTCCCTAGAAGCTAGTTTATAAAAAACCATTAAAAATATAGTCGTTTCACTCCTCACTAGTAAGTAGAATAAAAATAAAACAGATATGAGCTAATTTTCTATATATAAACTAGTCATATCGTAGGTAGTGCGTACTGGTGATTTTGCGGCCATTTCATGGAGAATATCACTAGTTATTTTTGAAGAAAATAGTTGATTATTCTACCACTTGTGGTTTGTTTTGAAAGTAGTTTGTAATAACCTTAAAGTTGGGTGAAAGTCCTGCAGGGATGAATATGCTTTGAGACTGAGTAGTTATCGTAGGCGTAGTTATCTTAAGCGAAGGTGTCCCCACCCTTCGAACATTGTTTACTCTAAGTTCAAACGTAGTTATCTTAAGCGAAGGTGTCTCCACCCTTCGAACATAGTTTCACTCTAAGTTTAGGCGTAGTTATCTTAAGCGAAGGTGTTTCCACCCTCCGAACATAGTTTAATCTGAGTTAAATCGTAGTCACTCACAGCAAGAGAGATCATATCAAGTAATTAAATAAACATGAATAAGCAGGAATTAATTATATTAATCTAAGATGTACTAATTAGTGTTATGATCTATTAAATTATTACATGAATTAAATTGCGAGCTTTAGATCAAGTAAGTTTTTAAGAAGGCAACAACAACAACAACAAAAACTCTGTATAGAATCAATCACTTAGCTGACAGACAGTCTGTTTCGGAAATCTGCGAAGTCGTATACTAATTTAAACAGTGAGTTGATCACAACTTAATCACTCAAAGACTACTGAAGAGGAAAATATAAATGAAGCTAAGTGATTGACTCTATACAGAGTTGTTGTTGTTGCCTTCTTAAAAACTTAATTGATCTAAAGCTCCCAATTTAATTCATCTAAGTTATACAATGCTTAATAATTAATAATAATTAATTAACGTACTTATTAAGTAATAAATAAAACAAATAAAATAATAATAAAAACTTAATTTACAGTTTAAAACTAAAAAGCTGGCTTTCTTATTTCAACAACGGAATCATTGGTAAATAAATTTTTTTGTAAGAACCCATGGCTTACTCACTGAGCCTACCTCAGCAAAAATCAGTAACGAGCAAAAGGGTTCGTTATACTGTGCAGAGATATTTCTTCAAATATTCTATCATTATCCGCTAGCGCTAATTAAAACAATTTTTGATGCTCTGTATAAGATAACGATTTTTGCAAAATCAATTGTAACTCTGATAATGTCTTATGATTGTATCTAACATGCAACATATTTTTACATAAATACATGTCACAATTTTGATCTTTCTTTATTTCTTTCATATGCTTTCATACCTTGTTTGAATATGATATTAAAATCACAATCCATTAAATCTATTCTTATTCTAGTTAATCTTGATGGATCCTTATGAGTAAATAAACTAACTAATGGTCTATGATCTGTATATATATCTGTTTTATATGTTTAATAAAGCTCAATTTATTTTTTATTGCAAATTTAGGTCTGACACATTTATTATTTGGTACACTTATGAATAGCTTTAATTGAAATTGATTGGTAACTCTGACATATATGTATATTGCATTCTGAGCTGCAAAATTCGTCAGTCGATTTTTCACCAACTAACGAAACCAAGTCAGCTGTTCAAAACGGTATTTCGGATTGGATTTATTTGTGCATTTTTTCATTTATATTTTTTTTATAGATGGAAATGTAAGAAAGTTTTTGGTGGTAAGTTTATATTAAGTTACTGCAAATTATAAGGTCTATGTTTATTTACTAATCACTTTGCTTTGCTTTAGAAAATAAAATTGAGTGAAAATGAGAGCAGAATGGAAGAGGATGATGAGTTGCTTGCACCCACTTGCGAGCTTTTAATTGCAAAAGAATCTATCTACGTCTGTTTCTTCTAGAACACGCAATAGTAACAGTTTCTGTGAAAGCAACTTGGGTAAGTGGGTTGGCCGATGTGTACATCTCAGATATTGCAAATGTTAAAGTGCCCTTGGATTCCTCAACAAATCTACGATTTTAAAAATAACGTGATTGGATTCAAACTTAAATTTTGGACAATTGGGTACAAGCTTTTACTCAACCTATACTGAACATATACTGAACATATACTGAACCTATACTCAACCTAGTGGTTAATATACTCAAAAAAATTAAACGGTGCACTTTGCTTGTACTGTTCCCTCCTTCTAACTAAAAATGTTCAAACCGTTTTAGGATCACTCTTTATAAACTCTTTTACAAAATATAAAATGTGCATGATTTTTGTAGAAGCCAAGTCAGTGGCACATACGATCAGCAGAAGCACCTCACGCATTCATTACCAACCTGCTTGTTGGTGCAATGATGATGTCTGGTCACAAGAAATGACTGGAACAAAATCAAAAGGTTTTGTCTTTGATTATTTCGGTTATATTTTTATGTGAATCTCACGACTTGCCTATTCGTGGAAAAGACCACGAATAGGCATCCAGTTTAGTAAATACTGTTTCACGCAAAAATTAAAATCTAGCAACATTACATTTCGAATAATGGAAGGTGTCGCTTTTCATACCATAACTCGACTTATTAAAATCATCCTTGCAACGGCTTTTTTGTTCCTTTAAAGCGTGCACAGAAATTTGATGCAATAAAAAAAGAGAAGCTGAATGATGATTTTTTAAATTGTTTTGCTGAAGATTCGTGCCTATGAATCGAGTTTAATTCAATTTCGTTTCCAATTTGATTTTATTTTTTTCTCAATAAAGCCAATGTTTAAAAAAAAATCAGTTATATGAAACAATAAATGAGTAAAATCCTGGCTACGCCCATGGTCAGAAATGTTTTATTCCCCAATGTATGGCTAAAAGTTATTTTTCTATTACCGCTTTATTTAACTCATGCTTGTTAAGGTACTTACTTGCAAATGCTATTGGCTTATCACTACCTATTTCTCTTTGAGAAAGAATTGCTCCTAATGCAAAGATTGAAGCAACTGCGGTTAGTACAAGGGCTTCCGCAGGATTTGTTCTAGGGGGGAAAAAGGCATAAAGGAGTCTAGAATGCACACAAAGAAAATTTAACCTTTATAATCTATTTTCTGAGATTTTTGGTACTAATTTTGTTATCATGATACGCTGGTTGACACACGCTTGTGCACATAAGAAAATAATATATATTTCAAAGATCGGGTGAAAATCTTTCTCGTATCATGCCCGAAACATTTTCAAATTAATTTTTTTATGTAATTTAAAACATTTTTTTCTCAACAAATATTCTTAGTAATTAAGTAAATTAAATAATGTGAGGTCTCCTTTATTCCTAAATAAAATCGCATTAATTACTGTTTAGCCCCCAAGTTTTCCTCTTTTTAAATAAGAATACAAAAAATTTCAAATATTTTTTTTTTAAATGAATACAACCAACAAGATTTTTAGACAATTTTTTCCAGTTTTAGAGGCCTATAACTCATAAACCAATTGCGAGCGGCCTGAAATTTATCAGATTTGGCTATTCTTGAAATGTTCCCCGCATGGACATCAATTGACTTATTTATTTTTTTTCAACATGCATCAGTTCTAGCAGCATGCAAATTCCTAAAATCGAGTTTGGAAACATACCTATTATATGAGTTATTAAAAAAATTTCTTTTTTTTTTTAATTCAAAACGTATGAAAAAATATATAAATAGGTGCATGTATAGATGGGTTTTGGGCTCCATTAATTTTCTAAATATATTCCAGAACCTCCCGCAAGGCTTGATTCTAAATCCTGGATGTTATATAAGCACGTGACGTGAAAAAATCCAGAAAAACCTCAAAATGGAGAATGAATTTGAAGAAGTATAAAACAAATGTTTCAAATTAAGTTTCCTATTAAAATTTTAGTCATAAAAAAACTTTTGACCATAAGTTATTCTAATGTAAAAGCGTTTTCTTAAAAAGAATTTGCCGTCAGATTTTTTTAAAAATTATTGCTTGATTTAAAATTAGCCTACTTAATTCAGAATCTCCTATTTTTTTCGCTTTTGAATCAGAAGATTTTCCCTCGCCTAGATCGCTGCAATTTTCTCAAATTTAAATGCTCCAAGATTGTTAGCAATTTTATTAAGTTTACGACAAATTAAAAAATTATCTAATTGGATCATTTTTCTGTGAGAAAAAGGATTTCTTAAGCCGACTTTTAGGAAAGCATTTAGTTTTTTAAATTTATTTTACTTTGTTTTCTTCTTGTGTTTAATTCATTTAAAACATAAATTCACTTATCGTCCAAGTTCATATGCGTTATTGGCTTAAATGTCCCTAACCATCTCTTGCTCCGAAGAATGATATTCGATTAATAGGGATATCATTCCTTGTCATTCCCCACTTTCTTGTAAGAATAACATCGTAATTCCTTCCATTGCATTCTTAGTATTTACTAATTGCTTCGTACTATTAAGTATTAGTTTAGTTTAAAAAATTTGTAACCGAAATCTTTCAGCCTGGTTTGTTGAACAATTTCCGAATATAAGGAAATGTATGATTGCAAAGTGACCATAGTCTACTGAAAGACTATTAGCCCTATTCTGGTTGTTAGCTTAACAAGAAATAGTTAAGGAGCTCTTGTTAAGCTGATTGTTATGTTATGTAAATGTTGGTATTCTTAAGAATCATTAACAACATAAAAGCTTAAAAAGCTTTTAAAGTTCACCATGCATGGTGAAAATCGATATGCCTATTGAAAGAAGAGATGCGCTATATAAACAGATGCTTCGAGTGCAGCTTGTGACTTTGCAAGCGCTTGAAAAATTTGCCACGGCTACTGAAAGATTTAATTATTAACACTTAAAATAAGTAAAAAATTCTTCCATTTTTCAGTTTAATGTATTTAAACTCAATATTATGATTTGTATTTTTTATTATTTTCACAACAATTTTCTATCGAAGCACATACATTTCATTCGTTCTTAAGACTCTTTCTGTTATTAACAAAATTTTAAGGAAAAGAGCTTTTAAATTTGCAGCAGAATACGATACCTTAACAAATTGTTAATATTAACTTTTTTGTTATTGTGGTAAGCTTAGTTAAGCTGCCAGAATAGGGCTGTAAGTGGCCCGTAAGCTAAAAAACCGTGGTTCAAACCCCAGCTAAGATAGAAGGTTGTTTGTTATTAGTAAATGTCAGAGCTGTAAAATCAGCATTCATATATAGAATTTTAAGTACAACTGAATAACTACATAAGAATGCATTCAATGAATGCAAAATTGATTTATAAATAAAACTATTCACATTAATTTTTACAAAAATGATTTATTATTCATTTCATTTATTCATTTTCGTTATTAAGAATAATGAATTAATTTTTTTATTCATTTGAATGCTATTCAAAAAGAATTCCAGAATTTTCAATTATTCTTTTTTATTCACTACTAGCTGAAACCCGGCGCGTTGCTGCCACTCTTCCTTGTCAAACGCCCATAAAATGTTATCAGTTAAACAGCACGTCTAAATTGAGGTCGAATACTGAATTCCGAGACTGTGCGAACTATATCCACAAAGCTATTCTATATATCAAATTTGGGTTGTATAGGAAATGCCACGCCCTCTTGATCACAGCTCATAGAATGTAATCAATTAAACTGCATGAGTACATGGAGGTCGAATACCGAATTCCAAAACTGTGTGACATATAACTCCAAAACTATTCGATAGCACAAATTGGGTTGTATGGGAGGTGCCACTCCCCTTTTCCCTATGCCCATAAACGTTTACCAATGAAACTGCATGTGTTAATTGAAGTCGAATACTGAATTCCGAGGATGAGTTACCTATAACTACAGAGCTATTCGATATCGGAAATTTGGGTTAAGTTGGAGGTTAAAGATCGGTTCAGCGGTTTTGGAGTCTATACTTGATATAGCCACATACCCACATATATACATCCATTTTTATATAGATTAAATTTTTATTCGTTATTAATTTTTTATTCATTATTCTTTTGTTATTCATTATTAATTTTTTATTCATTATTAATTTTTTATTCATTATTCATTTGTTATTCTTTATTAATTTTTTATTTATGGCTTCGGACTATTAGGCTTAGGAAAATGAATCTATATATATAAAAATGGATGTATGTATGTGGGTATGTGGGTATGTGGCTATATCACGTATAGACTCCAAAACCGCTGAACCGATCTTTATGAAATTTTCATGGAAACTGAAGCCACATCTTGAGAGTGTTTCTGTGAGGTTTGGTAACGATTAGATAAGGGGCGTGGTACCTCCCATATAAACCAAATTTTCGCTATCGACCACAAACCAAATAAAGGATATATATCAGACGGTTTCGATCGTAAAAAACTAAGATTTTATAATTTTGTTCAGATGGTTACTGTCAGTAACTGTACAAAAAATGCGCGTGGTCGCAATATGTATACGCCCACTTTTTCGAAATCGTGGCAATTTCGGAGTTCTACACATTTTTATAGTGAAACTTGCTGTGTAGGTGTTCCAAGAGGCAGTCACGATACATAAATGTTTTTACGCCCATTTGTACCGCCCACAAATCAATATCTGTATATATTAAAATGAATCGTGATTTTTTCGGATGCTTAAAACTTGAAAACGGCTGGACCAAATTAGATACTTCCTTCTACGGGTTTGTTTGTAACTGCTACGCAAAGGTTTAGGAAAAAAATAATGCCATATATTTAAGACGTCGTCGGTTGGTCGTATTAAATTAAAATTTGGTAAAAAAGTTCTATGATAACTGTCATTAGCTTTAATAAAAACAGGCGGGGTCACACTTCATCTACGCCTACTTGAAATAAAATATCAAAATACTTCGAAACTATTGGTCCGATTGAGCTCAAATTTTATAAGTGGCTTTGCTTTGAGTACGAGATGGCAAAAGAAAAAATACCACACCCCCCTTTTACCTCCCACAAATATATACAAAATTTGTGTTATCGAATGGCTTTAGAGTTATGGGTCGCACAGCTTATAAATTCGGTATTCGACCACAATTTAGACGTACCGTTTCAGTGATGAAATTTTATGGGAGTTGGACACGGGGAGGGGCACCTCCCATCCAACCCAAATTTGCGATATCGAATAGCTTTGAAGTTATAGGCCGCACAGCTTTGGAATTCAGTTTTTGACCTCAATTTTCACATGCAGTTTCAATGATTTTATTTTATGGGCGTTGGATAGGGATGCGTGATATCTCTTTTACAACCCAAATTTGCGATATCGAATTGCTTTTAAGTTATAGGTTGACAGCTTAAGAATTCGGTATTCGACCTAAATTTATACATGCACTTTCATTACTTACATTTAATGGGCGTAGGACAAAGGGGAGTGGCACTTTCCATACAACCCAACTTTGTGCTATCAAATAGCTTTGGAGTTATAGGTCGCACAACGCTGGAATTCGGTATTCGAACTCAATATATGCTCCAGTTTCATTGATTTTATTTTATGTTCATTGGTAAGAGGGGCGTGGCATCTCCCATATAACGTAAATTTACGATATCGAATATCATTGAAGTTATAGGTCGTACAGCGTCAGAATTCAGTATTCGACCTCAATTTATACATGCAGTTTCATTAATTACATTTTATGGGTGTACGACAAGGGGGCGTGAAACCTCCTATTTAACCCAAATTAGAGATATCAAATAGCTTTGGGGTTATAGGTCGCACATTATTTGAATTCAGTATTGGACCTCAATGTACACATGCAGTTTCATTGATTACATTTTATGAGCGTTGATCAAGGGGGAGTGGCACCTCCCATACATCGAAAATTTGTGATATCGAAAAGCTTTGAAGTTCAAGGTCGCACAGAGTCGGAATTCAGTATTCGACCAAAATTTACGCATGCAGATTTACTGATAAAATTTTTTAGAGTTTGTCGGGGGGGGGGAGCGTGGCACCACCAACTTAACCCAAATTTGCGATATCGAATAACTTTGGAGTTATAGGTAACTTAGTCTCGGAATTCAGTATTCGACCAAAATTTACGCATGCAGATTTACTGATAAAATTTTTTAGAGTTTGTCGGGGGGGGGGGGGGAGCGTGACACCACCTACTTAACCCAAATTTGCGATATCGAATAGCTTTGGAGTTATAGGTAACTTAGTCTCGGAATTCAGTATTCTACCTCAAAACACATGCAATTTCATTGTTAATATTTTATGGGCGTAGGGAAAAGGGGAGTGGCACCTCCCATACAACCCAAATTTGTGCTATCGAATAGTTTTGGAGTTATATTTCGCACAGTTATGGAATTCGGTATTCGACCTCAATGTACTCATGCAGTTTAATTGATTACATTCTATGAGCGGTGATCAAGAGGGCGTGGCATTTCCTATACAACCCAAATTTGCTATATAGAATAGCTTTGTGGATATAGGTCGCACAGTCTCGGAATTCAGTATTCGACCTCAATTTAGACATGCTGTTTAACTGATAACATTTTATGGGCGTTTGACAAGGAAAAGTGGCAGCAACGCGCCGGGTTTCAGCTAGTAATGAATAAAACTGAAAACTGAATAACAAATGAATAATGAATAATGAGTAAGAATACGTATTGAAAAGTGTCTGTGAAACAAGGGTAAATGAAATGGTATCGTAACTTATCACTGCGACGGGTACAACAGACTATTTAAAAATGCATGCATGGTTTAGCTCAGCTTTATTTATAAATACACTTTAAAAAAGTATGTTTGAGTTCTCTTCAAAATATATTAACATTTAAAAATATCGTCATATAAGATCAGAAAAGCCGTAAGTTACCATAAATTCAAAGTCGGTTTTTTGATTGATTATTGATGTTCTTTATCAAAATATATGTTTCTGCTAAATTATACACTCCTACAAATAAAAACGACGTTTTTGTTAACAAAATTTCTAAAATCCCTAAGTTTGAGCGCAGCATACAATCACAATTTAGAAAGTTTTTTGACTCTCCCGTTAACATTTTTAACTTTTACTTACGTATTGTAACGATGCGTTCTCACGGCTGGGGTCCGCGCCAAATTAAACTCGTATTTTTCCACTACGTTACAATGAATGTTTACTGACAAATTATTTCTTACTTTATATAATACCAAAGGGATACAATTTAGGTTAATTATTAACTATTCAATTAGTTAAATTTCAGGCGGCAGCGTACCTAAATGCTTCTGAAATTTTCTGAAAACAAAACTTTATAAGGACATTTTCCGACTTTTGTTGCAGGCAAAAAATGAAGAAGACCCTGCTTTACAAAAACGGTTGGCAGAACTCGAAAGCAAACCTACCGATAGGAGGACACCGTCGCCGCGCCCCGGGTGTTCAGCGGGCCTACCTAGTGTAGCAGCCAACGAAGAGGCGCCTATACGAATACCTGTACCTGAAATGCCGACAGGACGAGGGAGGTTCCAGGAGACGCCGTCATATGGCAACATTATGGACCAAGTTCGAAAATGTTCGGTCAAATTTGACGAAGACCGAGACACACTAGAATTTGTGGAAAGGTTAGAAGAGCTCTCATGCATATACAGCCTGAATAAAGACCACCTGCCAAGAATGATGCCAGAGCTGCTCAGGGACGGAGCGCTCATCTGGTGGAGGAATAATAAAATCCAAAGGAGAAACATGGGCTAACTTCAAGTACAGATTTCTGACGTACCTTCTGCCAGCCCTTGTTCTTTGAACGACTGGAGGATCAGATACGCAGCCGAGTACAGAAGCCACAGGAAAAGTTTAAATCATTCAGCCTGGACCTTATTCACCTGATGAGACATGCTACAATAATTGGACTGAGGTCAAACAGCTGGAACGGGTTTTCAGGAACTGCCACCAGGAATACCAACTTTATATCCGGCGCCGCGACTTCTCAACGTTTGCTGAACTGCTATCCCTGGCCGAAGATTATGAGCTCATCCGAGTTCCATATACGCCAACAAGGCCCTCCCAGCGTAGCAAAGAAGAGCTATCTAGAACGGCCAGGCCAAACATGGCCAAACAAAGAGTACCAGCACAACCACCGGACGAACGCTATACGCCCGTGAGGAGATAAACCAGCCCGAAATACCACAATTTGTCAATTTGAAAAATTCGTGTGCTCGATGTGGACGACCAGGTCATCGTGAAGCCGACTGCACCAATGAACGAGTGTATTTCTGCAAGGGATTCGGACGACGAGGGCGTGCGACCTTTGAGTGCTGCACATCAATAGCGGGAAATGCCAGAGGGCTCGCTCGAGGCCGAGGAGCGAACGAGTCCAGCCGCAACCCTCCTCAAAAGCACTAACGTACCTGCGATATGACGACCGCCGAATCTGGAGACGAGCTACCATCGAGAAAATTGAAATGGAGGCAACTATAGACACGGGAGCGACGCGTAGTTTCCCCAGTCAACAATTAGCGAATCGCCTACGAACTAACGAAAATCGGGAGTTGATAACCACGAACGTGCGCATGGCCGATGGATCCCTACAAGAGGTCGAAGAGACCTTGACCGTTAAAGTAAAGGTAGGACGAAAAGAATGTAAGCTATCAATCCTCATCCTTCCCGGCGTCACGGACGACTTACTTCTGGGCATGGACTTCTTGCTAAAGACCAACGCTTCGTTCGGATGGGGTATGGGGTTCAGATTGTATCACCGTGGTCGAGGTACAAGCAATCACAGCAGACTCAACAGAGGAATTCTTACAGAAAGAGCTGCGCCAGTTCGAGACACTACAAGGCACCGCCAACGTACCACCACACAAAATCGTGATGTTGGACGACCGCCCACTTAAACAACGGTACTATCCCCGTAACCCAGCGATGCAGGACATCATCAATAAGGCGATTGATGAGCTGTTAGAAAAAGGTTTTATAGAACCATCTCATAGCTCCCACAGCGCGGCGATCGTGTTAGTGCGCAAGAAGACAGGCTCCTGGAGATTATGCATTGACTATCGACAGCTAAACTCAAAATCTGTTCCAGATGCGTATCCTTTACCGCGCATACATCATATTCTGGACAGGCTGCGAAACGCCAAATTCATCAGCAGCCTGGCGGGTCACGAGAAGTGCATATGAAGAACCTGAAAGAGGTGTTTCGACGGCTGCGAACAGCAAATCTCAAACTGAATGTAGAAAAGTGTGAGTTCTTTCGGTCTGAAACGAAATACTTGGGCCACGTCGTCAGCGAGAGCGGTATACACACGGATCCGGACACGGTCGTCGCCATAAAAAATCTGGCACCACCAACAAACCTTCGCGAATTACGCCGATACCTGGGTGTGGCGTCGTGGTACAGACGTTAGGTGCCCGACTTTGCCACCATTTCACAACCAATGACGCAACTTTTAAAGAAAGGAAAGCACTGGCGATGGGGACCAGAACAGCAGCAGGCCTTCGAAGCTCTAAAAGAAAAACTTACTGAGGCACCCGTACTGGCCTGCCCTGATTTCAACAGGACCTTCGTGCTGCAAACCGACGCGAGCGATTATGGCCTAGGAGCAGTGCTGACGCAAGACTTTGATGGCGTAGAGCGGGTGATTGCTTACGCCATTCGCCACCTCATCCAAGCAGAGCGCAACTATAGCCCGACAGAGAAGGAGTGTCTGGCGATCGTGTGGGGCATCAGAAAGATGCGGTGTTACCTGGAAGGGTACCGATTTAAAGTCACCACGGACCACCTCTCGTTGAAGTGGTTAAATTCCATAGAGAGTCCGTCCGATCGCGTTGCACGATGGGCGCTGGAGTTGCAGCAGTACAGCCTCGAGATTCTGTACAGACGAGGCAAGTTAAATGTGGTCGCTGACGCGCTATCGCGACAACCACTAGAGGACCTGTGCAAAACCACCGAGACTGTAGAAGAGATTCAATGCTGCGCCTAGCTAGACAAACGCAAACAGGAAGTTCGCGATAATCCGGCTAAGTTTGCAGACTATACGGAAGAAGATGGTCAATTATGTAGACATATACCAAATTAAATCGGTGACGAGGACGCCGCCGCCTGGAAGTTGTGCGTGCCAACGTATTTACGGCAGCGAGTAATGGCAGCAGGAAAAATGTTATCCAGCATATCCGAGGAGCCATGGTCGGTAGTTTGTGCCGACTTTGTGGGGCCATTGCCGCGTTCAAGGCATGGCAACACCGTGATCCTTGTTCTGTTCGACAAATTTAGCAAGTGGACCGAAGCAGTCCCGCTACGGCAAGCCACCAGCGATAGCCTGAAAAGAAGCTTCAGAGAACGGATATTAGCCCGTTTCGGCGTTCCAAAAGTACTCATCAGCGACAACGGCGTGCAATTTACAAGTCGAGCGTTCCGAAAATTCCTAAAAGAAATTGGTACAAAACATCAGTTTACGGCTCCGTACACGCCGCAAGAGAATCCGACTGGGAGGGTTAAAAAAACACTTAAAACGATGATCGCGCAATTCAGTAACAACCAACACAAGACATGGGACGAGTGCCTCCCAGAGGTCACCCTAGCGCTAAATAGCAGCAAATCGGATGTGACGGGATTCAGTCCGGCGTTTTTAGTGCAAGGTCACGAGCCACGCCTACCAGGAGCACTCTTTGACGAGCAAACAATAGGCACCGGCCGAGAGACGAAGTCACCAACAGAGCGGGCAGAGCAGTTGCAAGAAATATTTGCAATGGTGAGACGCAAGTTAAGTCAGGCTACATGCGACCAGGCACGTCACAACAATTTGCGTAGACGCGACTGGCAGCCAGGGATCGGCGAAATAGTCTTTGCCAAACAACATCCGCTGTCCAGCGCCATCAACAGCTTTGCAGCGAAACTAGCTCGTAAATATGACGGCCCATACGTCGTCGTTGGATATAGTTCGCTGGTGATAGCGCAAATCTGCCAGAAGGGTGAATCTAAAATAAGAAAGGTTCACGTGAGTGAGCTAAAGAAATTTATCGACGAGACCAACGTCGCTAAACAAGGTCACATGCGCGGCAGCACCCGCGTCAACAGCTGCAGGGAGGCGGCAGCATCCGCAGAAACAACTGCCAATCGCGGTAGCAACCACGTCAATAATTGCAGGTCCGCGGCAGCACCCGCGTCAACAACTGCAGGGAGGTGGTAGCATCCGCAGAAACAACTGCCAATCGCAGCAGCAACCGCGTCAACAACTGCAGGATGGCGGCAGAGGCTGCAACGATGAAGAATCGTGACGACGGGACCAACGTCGGTAAACAAGTTCAGGTGCGCGGCAGCACCCACGACGGGACCAACGTCGGTAAACAAGGTCAGGTGCGCGGCAGCACCCACGACGGGACCAACGTCTGGAAACAAGGTCAGGTGCGTGGCAGATCCCGCGTCAACAACTGCAGGTAGGCGGCATCATCCGCAAAAACAACTGCAGGACGGCGGCAGAAGATGCATCAACGGAAAAGTTTGACGACGGGACCAACTTCGGTAAACAAGATCAGGTGCACGGCAGCACCCGCGTCAACAACTGCAGGGAGGCGGCCGCATCCGCAGAAACAACTGCCACCGGCGGCGGCAACCGCAAAAACAACTGTTAGAAAGAACCGAAGTCGACGGGACCAACGTCGTTAAATGAGGTCAAAACCGCAGCTGCATCGGCGTCAACCACTGCCACCGCATCAGCAACCTGCGTCACCAACTGCCAGCAGTAGCACCTACAATAGCAAAAGCACCGCAGCAGCAACCTGCATCACCAACTGCCAGCAGTAGCACCTGTAATAACAAAAGCACCGCAGCAGCAACCTGCGTCACTAACTGCCAACAGTAGCACCTGCAATAACAAAAGCACCGCAGCAGCAACCTGCGTCACCAACTGCCAGCAGTAGCATCTGCGACATCAAAAGCAATGGAGCGAAGTGGCGTCTG
Source organism: Dichetophora obliterata (assembly GCA_963920525.1). Classification (NCBI taxonomy): domain Eukaryota; kingdom Metazoa; phylum Arthropoda; class Insecta; order Diptera; family Sciomyzidae; genus Dichetophora; species Dichetophora obliterata. The sequence goes on along the minus strand of OY986436.1, from coordinate 119,411,917 downwards.
CGACATCAAAAGCAATGGAGCGCAGTAGCATCTGCGACATCAAAAGCAACGAGGCGCAGCAGCATCTGCGACATCAAAAGCAAACGAGGCGCAGTAGCATCTGCGACATCAAAAGCAAACGAGGCGCAGTAGCATCTGCGACATCAAAAGCAAACGAGGCGCAGTAGCATCTGCGACATCAAAAGCAATGGAGCGCATTAGCATCTGCGACATCAAAAGCAACGAGGCGCAGTAGCATCTGCGAAATCAAAAGCAAAGAGGCGCAGTAGCATCTGCGACATCAAAAGCAACGAGGCGCAGTAGCATCTGCGACATAAAAAGCAAACGAGGCGTAGTAGCATCTGCGACATCAAAAGCAACGAGGCGCATTAGCATCTGCGACATCAAAAGCAATGAGGCGCAGTAGCATCTGCGATATCAAAAGCAACGAGGCGCAGTAGCATCTGCGACATCAAAAGCAACGAGGCGCAGTAGCATCTGCGACATCAGAAGCAATGAGACGCAGTAGCATCTGCGACATTAAAAGCCATCGCGTGTAGTGCCAGCACCGGAGCGCAGGAGTTTTGCAACATCAAAAGCACTGAAGCCCAGTAGCACCTGCAACGGCATAAGCAAAGGAGTGCGGTAGTATCTGCAACCTCAAATGAAATGAGGCGTAGTTCCATTGGAGACGTTATAAAGCACGTAGTAGCGCAGTAGCATCTGCGACATCAAAAGCAGCGTAGCAGCTTCTTGTAGAAAGCCCCGAGAAATAGAGAATAGTAGTAGAAAGTAGCGCGGTAGGACATCCAGACTTCGAAAAGTCCGAATATGTGATGTCAGTAAAGTAATGCTGGATAGTTAACATCATATATGATAAGATATATTTCTTGAATAGTAGTTATCAGATATACAACTATTACCACTTGCCAATTCCCTCCCAATGATCAACCCAAAAATCTATTCCACTCCTGCAGGCAGTTCTGCAAGTAAATTGTAGCGAACCTGCATGACACACTTTCATCTTATGTGAACATCACCATGCTCAACACATTATCCCATCATGCAGCCCTGAACATCCCAAATAAAAACTACATCACTAGAGTTATCGAAAATTTTATCAAAGCGATAACACTACCAAATTCAAATTTATAGCCCAAACAGAATAGGCATAGCCAACACGTAGCGAGCTGTCGAAAATGTAGCCAACGAAATGTTGTGCACAGAATAGAATTTGTGTTGATAACGCAGATAGAGCTTTATGCTTACAATATTTTGTTATATTTTACAACATTAATAGATACTGCCTTTTGCATATCATAATTTGTTTGCTTTTTTACTAATTTGGACTAATATGTTTTAGTTAATTTTAAGTTTTATAATTTGAACTATGTATTTTGACATTTCGCTACCGTTGGCTGCGGAAAAAGTTAAAAGTTCATCAACATTTTTGTGTCGGTTGCGTTCGCTACGTGTTGGTTATTTTTATTATGTTCATTTCATAGGGTTGCAAGGCAACCAACTTCTATGTTGACATTTCTTTTGTTGGCTGAGTGTTGGCTATGCTTATTCTGTTTGGGCTATTATACTCGTTATTTACAATTCGAATCGTAAACAACTGCAGCAAAAGAGGTAAAATTGTAAATAGCGATATAACCAAAATAAAAGAATTTAAATGATTTATAGCGAAACTCAACCAGCAGATACAAACTAAGCAATTATGGGAGAACTAGCAGAGCTAGTCCAAAGCCTCGTAACAGAGTACGCAGATACACAGGCCAGCAGGAAAACCACCACAGCCAAGATGCCCACCACAGTCGCAACGCAGCAAAGGAAAGCCAGGCCGCGCCAACGCACACCCCGGCGGCTGCGACGAGATAGCTCCACCGAAAGCTCTACAACCACCGACGGCAGCTCAACAGCACGGTCCAGCAGCACCAGCAGCACTAGCACCGCCCGTAATAACTGCGGCTCCGGTCAAAAAGCCCAAGCAAGCGGCCGGTACGCAACCGCACGCGAACGCACCACGGTTGGTGCAACACTACACAGACAGGGGCACATATAAGTGACCCACAGCACGATAGTACGTGCCAGACACTTGGTCAGCGGGACCGCAGCGGGACGCCCCAGAACCTGACCGAGTCACGAGAAAGGTCACCATCGGCAGCAAGGCGGTGCAACCAGCCGCTAGTAGCAGCGTGCAAAGACACACTAGCGGCAGCATCACACGTCACCAAGTGAAGACCTGTAGCGTAGGCAGCGATGCCCCCAGTCTCCACACAGTCGAGCGACAGAGAAGTCAATCACCGAAATGGTGTCTCGACTTGGAGCGGGCAATCAACAACGCTCACGATCGTGTTAGCCTTAATCGGGAAGCACCACAGCCCCAACAACATCATGACATGACCAATGTGTCTAGCCACGGCCGAAGGTGGCATCCGGATCCACTCTTCCTGAAGGAATTGGTACCCGGACTGAACAGGACAACCGCATCAACACGTCACAGCGACGTTAGCCTGGATGAGAAGCATCCACAGGATAAATGGTCGACGCAACCGTTTGCGCACGACAACCCACACCTGCAACCAATCCAGAGGATCTTACGGAAGTAGACTACGCTTCTTAGTACCCGTCGGTAGGCGACAATTTCAGTTCACCATCAAAAAGAACGGCACCGAGATTCTCCGCCACCGCCCTCTGAAGTGAGGGGGAGATGTAAGGACATATCTAACTGTTACATTTATTTTCTTTCAGATATTCCTGCTGGGTCGTAGGCCAGCAAACTAGTAGGGAAACGTCCTGATAGGCAAAAGGAATGTGAGGGCATATCGAGGGAAGGGCTGAGCTCAGAAGGCTAATTAGTTTAAGTGTATTATTACGTATTAGGTGTAAGAATAATGAAGTCTTAGTTTGTAAGTTAAAAATAATAGCTAAGTAAAACTTAGCAGCTACCGATGCGATACGCCAAATTACAGCTAAAACCCAATGGGGTATGAAAACTGAAAAGGAAGCGTTTTATTTAGGTTAGCGATTTTGTAGCAAAGGGTTTATCGGTCTATAGACATTATTATAACGATGCCTATAACACCAGTCAGAGGAATGCGGGCAGTCATTCCTACTGGGGTTCAGCAATCACATTGAGTATTGCGTCTGCCAATTTGTTATTAGGTAGTCGGATAAATCTATAGGCATTATTATAGAATATTTATAACACCAGTCAGAGGAATGCGGGCAATCATTCCTACTGGGGTTCAGCAATCACAATGAGTATTGCATCTGCCAATTTGTTATTAGGTAATCTAATAAATCCATACATTGTTACAACAACGCTTATATCACCAGTCAGAGGAATTCATGCAGGCGTTCCTACTGGGGTTCAGCAATACCAATTAAGTATTGCGTCTGCCAATTTGCTATTAAGCAATAAACTAAATCCATATACTATTTTCAATATTTTGAATAGGCTTCCTGATCAATTATTTTGTATGCAATTAAATTAAAATTTCAATTCATAATTTTCTCGACGTTTCGTTGATTCTTTTTCAACTTCTTCAGGGGATATGCTGAAGTACTGCTTTAACACCAGTCAGAGGAATTCATGCAGGCATTCACACTGGGGTTCAGCAATAACATTAAATATTGAATCAGCCAATTTTGTTACTACGCAGTAAAATAATGTTGATTTAATTTGTTTCTAATGGTTGTTGTTTGTTTTTTTTTTATGTGCATCGGGACGATCGGATGATGTCAAGCCACGAACGAACAAATACAACGGAAGAATTCCAGGGAAATAGAGACGGTGGCCGGAGCCACACAGGCAAGAGCGAGAGAGAATTCATGGCGTGACTCGGAGGTTCGAAGCGACGATATGGCGAGGAAGATGGTGATTCAGTAAAGTGCCGTCGACTAGAGGAGTCATTCAGTAGAGTGCCGTCAACTAGTACGGTCATATAGTAAAGTGCCGTCGACTAGAGGAGTCATTCAGTAGAGTGCCGTCAACTAGTGCGGTCATTCAGTATAATGCGTCAATAAGAGCGGTTGAGCTCCAGTCGCGAACCAAAGTATATTTTCTAACAGTGCGGTAGCAGCGTTAAAGTGCCGAACAAGTAAACGGCTCGCGGTCGAAAATAAAATGAACCAAACGCCGACATCAGTGGACACCAGCAGCCAGCAGCACGCAGCGACATAAATGTCAACTGCGCAGCAAGCAGCAATGTAAACTCCAAGCAGTAAACGTCAGCGTCAACGACGCAGCAGCAAGCGTCGACATCAACTGCGTAGCTACCATTATTAGCAGCGCAACGCCTACGCCAACGGTACCACTATCAGTGGCAGCAACGCATAAAAACGAGCGTCAAGTACATCGGTAGCCAGCGATTTGCATTCAGCAGAGTTTCAGACAGCGTAAGAATCCTTTTAAATACATTTAGTGCACCCCGCTCCTTAAAATACCTATCCTTTCCTACCTTCGTTTTCCCATCTTGGGAAATGAATGAGAGTCGTCCGCCCAAGAATCCCATCACAAAACGCTCGTAGCTGGTGCTGCGGATTCCTTTACGTCTTGAGAAACGGATGAGAGTCGTCCGCTCAAGCGTTCCTTCCTTAAACCCCTCTCGTTGCTCCTTGCAGCGAGTCTACTTGGTCTTCAGAAACGGATGAGAGTCGTCCGCTCAAGTACCACTTCCCACACTTGTTACCACCGTGTAGCAAGAAAACCCTCATTGAAACTGGGAAACGGATGAGAGTCGTCCGCCCAAGTTTCACTTCCCACATACGTGTTACCCTGTGTAGCAAAACTACCCCGTCCAGTCTTGGGAAACGGATGAGAGTCGTCCGCCCAAGCACCACATTCTAGGTCTTCACTACATCTTTGTAGTGAGATCCTTCCTTGCGGAGTGTACTAAAATAAACCGAGAACCAGATGACCAGATTATCGACATCAGGAGCCTCAAGGATAAGAATGCAAATCATCGAATAAGTATAATAATATTTCGTGTCACTATAAAATAATATTCACATATATTTAAATATTTATTGATTACTTAAATTTTAATATATGCATATTTATATTTTACTTGCGAGATAATTAAATAACTAATTGAATAGTTAATAATTAACCTTAATTCCTTAACTCCTTTGGTATTATATAAAGTAAGAAATAATTTGTCAATAAACATTCATTGTAACGTAGTGAAAAAATACGAGTTTGATTTGGCGCTCCAAATAATAAATTATTTGGAACGATACCTGGGTCCGGCGAGCCGACCCCAGCCGTGAGAACGCATCGTTACAGTATTATTGATTTAACATGAAGATATTTAAAAAAATTCACAGCCTAGGGGGGGGGAGGGGATAGCGCTTCCTGTGGACGTTCATGGGTTATTATCAAAGGTTTCGAAAAATCCGGATAACTTGAAGGTGGTGACGTGAGTTTTTGTTTTAAAAGTCCAAAAGATTGTTGGCAACTTTGCGACCAACTGAAAATTACATGTTTAGTTTTGTTTAGTTTAGTTTAGTTTAGTTTAGTTTAGTTTAGTCTAGTCTAGTTTAGTTTAGTTTAGTTTAGTTTAGTTTAGTTTTGTTTTGTTTTGTTTTGTTTTGTTTTGTTTAGTTTAGTTTAGTTTAGTTTAGTTTAGTTTAGTTTAGTTTAGTTTAGTTTAGTTTAGTTTAGTTTAGTTTAGTTTAGTTTAGTTTAGTTTAGTTTAGTTTAGTTTAGTTTAGTTTAGTTTAGTTTAGTTTAGTTTAGTTTAGTTTAGTTTAGTTTAGTTTAGTTTAGTTTAGTTTAGTTTAGTTTAGTTTAGTTTAGTTTAGTTTAGTTTAGTTTAGTTTAGTTTAGTTTAGTTTAGTTTAGTTTAGTTTAGTTTAGTTTAGTTTAGTTTAGTTTAGTTTAGTTTAGTTTAGTTTAGTTTAGTTTAGTTTAGTTTAGTTTAGTTTAGTTTAGTTTAGTTTAGTTTAGTTTAGTTTAGTTTAGTTTAGTTTAGTTTAGTTTAGTTTAGTTTAGTTTAGTTTAGTTTAGTTTAGTTTAGTTTAGTTTAGTTTAGTTTAGTTTAGTTTAGTTTAGTTTAGTTTAGTTTAGTTTAGTTTAGTTTAGTTTAGTTTAGTTTAGTTTAGTTTAGTTTAGTTTAGTTTAGTTTAGTTTAGTTTAGTTTAGTTTAGTTTAGTTTAGTTTAGTTTAGTTTAGTTTAGTTTAGTTTAGTTTAGTTTAGTTTAGTTTAGTTTAGTTTAGTTTAGTTTAGTTTAGTTTAGTTTAGTTTAGTTTAGTTTAGTTTAGTTTAGTTTAGTTTAGTTTAGTTTAGTTTAGTTTAGTTTAGTTTAGTTTAGTTTAGTTTAGTTTAGTTTAGTTTAGTTTAGTTTAGTTTAGTTTAGTTTAGTTTAGTTTAGTTTAGTTTAGTTTAGTTTAGTTTTGTTTAGTTTAGTTTAGTTTAGTTTAGTTTAGTTTAGTTTAGTTTAGTTTAGTTTAGTTTAGTTTAGTTTAGTTTAGTTTAGTTTATTTTAGTTTAGTTTAGTTTAGTTTAGTTTAGTTTAGTTTAGTTTAGTTTAGTTTAGTTTTGTTTTGTTTTGTTTTGTTTTGTTTTGTTTAGTTTTGTTTTGTTTTGTTTTGTTTTGTTTAGTTTAGTTTAGTTTAGTTTAGTTTAGTTTAGTTTAGTTTAGTTTAGTTTAGTTTAGTTTAGTTTAGTTTAGTTTAGTTTAGTTTTGTTTAGTTTAGTTTTGTTTTGTTTTGTTTTGTTTTGTTTTGTTTAGTTTAGTTTAGTTTAGTTTAGTTTAGTTTAGTTTAGTTTAGTTTAGTTTAGTTTAGTTTAGTTTAGTTTGGTTTAGTTTAGTTTAGTTTAGTTTAGTTTAGTTTAGTTTAGTTTTGTTTTGTTTTGTTTTGTTTTGTTTTGTTTTGTTTTGTTTAGTTTAGTTTAGTTTAGTTAAGTTTAGTTTAGTTTAGTTTAGTTTAGTTTAGTTTAGTTTAGTTTAGTTTAGTTTAGTTTAGTTTAGTTTAGTTTTGTTTATTTTAGTTTTGTTTTGTTTTGTTTTGTTTTGTTTAGTTTAGTTTAGTTTAGTTTAGTTTAGTTTAGTTTAGTTTAGTTTAGTTTAGTTTAGTTTAGTTTAGTTTAGTTTAGTTTAGTTTAGTTTAGTTTAGTTTAGTTTAGTTTAGTTTAGTTTAGTTTGGTTTAGTTTAGTTTAGTTTAGTTTAGTTTAGTTTAGTTTAGTTTAGTTTAGTTTAGTTTAGTTTAGTTTATTGATAAAAAATATTAGCATATAAGATTGATTCTTTTAAATGCAACAATACAATAATTTACAACAGAAACTCAAAGTAACAATTTAAATAAATAACAAGAGATTCATAGGAAAACTTAGTGCTAGATAAAATTTTAAGTTAAATGATTTTAGTATATTTATTGTGAGAAATTAAAGTTAGACGGTTAAGTTAGAAGTAAAAGTATAGAGTATATGTAAGAAATAAATAATGAGAAAGTTTGAAAAAAAAATAGTTAGGAGAAATAGTCATAGATGAGGCGCTTAAATGTTGTTTTGTTGCTAATGCGTTTAATACTATTTGGAAGGGTATTCCAAAGTCAAGTCAAATTCAAGTTTTTCAAATAGATAGTAAGGGCTTTTTGAATATACAATATAAGTCGATGAAGGAAAATACAGTTTCTTGCATTGAGAAAGCTTATAATACCGCAGCCAAGAACGCGATTACTGTGTGTTGATATATGATCAAACCTTCGGATACCGTAAACATATCGAGCTGCGTTATTATATGCCACTAATAGTTTATGTGATGACCTCGAATCGAGCTTGCTATGTACAACTTCAGAGTAGGTTATTATGGGCACGACTAATTGTACTATCAGTCTTCTTCTCGTTTCTGTTGGAATAAATTTTGCAGTTTTTCTTAGGTTACGTAAGGAATAATAAACTTTACTTACCACACTGTTGATATGGTCTTCGCACGTAAGTGAAGAATTCATAATAAAACCGAGATTAGTTACTTTGCTAACAAGGCTAAGTTTAGTTCCATTAAGGATGATATGAGGCAGTTCAGTAAATGGGTATCTATATGTTTCTTTAACAATTGATTTATGGTTTTGCTATATCAGCAAAATTTTGAACAAAACGTCTGTAATAATTACAGAAAGCTACGAACCTACGTACTTCGTCCGGGCGGGCGTCGGGTAATTTTTTATCACATCATATTTGCTTGGATCTGTAGTAACACCTTGATCAGTTATTAGATGTCCAAGATATACCACTTCTGGTATAACTTGCATTTACCTGGACTTATCTTTAAATTATATCTACGTAAGCTCTTAAAATCTTCTAACAGATTCTTGTTATGTTTTTTTAAACTAGATCCAAAGATTATTATATCATCAACATATAAAAATGCTAAATCTTGTAGACAACTTAGTGCAAGTGAAAGCATTCTTTAAAAACTATTTGTTGAAATTTTTAAACCAAATGACAAACGCTTGAATTGGTAATTGCCTGAGTTGAAAATGCTGTCAATGGATTGGATTTTTGGTGTAACGGAATTTTATGAAATGAACTTGTCATATCTAAAGTGGAAAAAACTTTGCTATACCTAATTTGTCAAGAACATTTTCTAGTCTAGTTGAAGGGATTTTGTCATCCACGATCTTCTTGTTTAGTTCTCTAAAGTCAACTACTAGTCTCCATTTCTTATTTTCCCCTGTACTTTTTTTCGGAACTATTAATAACGGTGAGTTATATGGGCTAACTAAGGATTCAACAATGTCTTATAATCTATCTATCTAATAGTTTAGGTACTTGATTTTCTATTTCTTGTAAATTCGCATGTGGAGTCCTATAGTTTTTAATATACACAGGTGATTTATCTGTACTTGACCTGAATACATTAGCACTCAAACTACCTTGATTTATTCGTGCTAACTCACTGTGAAGTTTTGAGGTAGTCTTATTAGATCTACACTCACGGTAAAAAAAACCAATTAATAATTTTATAACCTACATATATTCTTTTTCTTGAATTATAACACCGTGTAAAAAAATACACAATCAAACTTTATACAAATTCTTAAAGAGGGAAATGTTGAGAGTCTATCTCAACATAGCCTTATTTTTTGCAAATTCTACGGAAAAGAAATGGATTTATTTTTCATTTCCGACAAGGCAAATGGCTGTAAAAATTCAATGAAGTCGGGCACAACAAAATTCGAACACTTCAACTTTAAAAATAAATTACAATAAATTATGACGACATTGAGAGGTCAATTAGTTGCGATGGACTCTCAACATATCTCTCTTTAAGAATTTTAATAAAGTTTGGTTGTGATTTTTTTTCGGTCGATTTCGGCAAACTTTGTTTTAATTCAAGAAAAAGAATATTTGTTATTAAGTCGGGTTTTTATTTGACCGTGAGTGTATAAATTAATTAAACAGAAATTTAATAGTAAAAGAAAATATCTTTTTACGTTTTTCACGTCTTTATTATATGGATTCAACTTATGTAGTGTGCTCTCGTTATACACACTGCCGACCCTAAGTTTCGTTGTTATAAACAGCAACATATTGAGTGACTAATAAGTTAGCACTGCATTATCGGCGTGTGCTGCACTCAGTGCATGCGAATATTTTTATTACTCACTCAATATTGTTGACCGTGCCAAATTATCATTCGTCAAACCAAAAATATGTAATTTGAATCCTTTCGATGATTCAAATTCAATATGCAAGAACGAAACGCAACATAGGTTATAATTATATTAATTAACTAGAGAAGTATGACCATAGATTAAGACTACTAAGTAAGTTTTGTAAAAATGTTATAAAAGAGCCGAGATGGCCAACAATAAATCAGACTTTAATTAACCACACAAGCTGGCAGATCTCTGCCTTGTTCAGTTTATTTTAAACGTCTCTGTTTGCCTTGGACATAGTTCAAGTCGGCAAACGCTGCAGTCTATAGCGAAGGCAAACTCTGCCGTTATAAAAAAAATAAAACGATCCTTAAATAAATTATAACATGGCGATCCTGCCATTCCGACTTGGAGTCCTGTAAAACACATTTTTTGGTGCATCGAAACTTTATTGATGGACGAGTACATCCCGCAGCCGACAACAATAGCACCGAAAATACCTGTTCCAGTATATGTGCCACTACGCATCGGCCCAAAGGTACTGACGATAGAGGAGTACCGAAAACGCCAACTCCAACGAACCGAAGAAAAGCTGACAGCATACCCAAAAGTGGACATACCGAAAATACAAAAAAAGCGCGGTGGCTTAAAAGTTAAACTTCGCAAACGCCTGGCGCACCTTTTGGCGATCACTCGAAAAGAACAACAACCAAGCTGGGATATCTCAACTGCGATATGGGCAGAAATTGACAATATCCGCAAGCAGCTCAACACAAAAAAATAAAATAAATGTACGTTCCTTTCGTGGGCACTATTTTGGCAACATCAGGAGTGGTAGTCAACTCGCAAACAGAAGACGCAGAGATGGTGCAAGAAGAGATAGTGATGATGAACGCTAACAACAACAACAGCAGCAGTAACAGCAACAAAACCGACACAATTAACATTATTGAAATAATATGTCTTGTTTTTATATTGGAAAAAATAATTAAAGAGGTAGAAAGAATTTATAAAAATATAAGAAAAAGTTATGCCAGAGGCTACACAAGAGCTACATTAATATCCAAACAGCAACAGCTAGAAAATTTAAAAGAACAATTTGACTTATTAGCAATTCAAAATAAAGATAGCAAAGAATTAGTAGCTTAAAAATTAGAGTTCAGTAACATTCATTTAAATTCCCAAAAAATAATTTTAGAACAACTTAAAACAGCTGAAGACCATAATAAATTAGAAGAAGAACAACAAGAAGAAGAAGAAGAAGAAGAAAAATCTGATACAGAACAAACACCAATAATGGCATCCTTTAGTTTAGAAACTGCCTCAAACCATTGCCGACGTTTTCAGGCAACTTTAATGAGTTAGATAGTTTTCTCATTACAGCTGAATTAGTAAATAAAACATTAAGTAGTGAAGGTAAACTAGATTTTTTACAGTACGTTTACCATGCAAAATTAACAGCTAATGTGCGCACCTCATTGGGTAGCTATTTGAAGCCATCAAGTTTTGAAATTTTAAAACAACAGTTGAAAGCTAGATACAAAGACAACACAACCATAGCTCAACTACAGACTAGACTTAACAATTTACAACAACGGAACTTACGAATAAACATCTACAAAGAACAATTACTAAATATAATAGAAGGTTTAAACAGACTAGGCGAGAAGAACGTCATAATAAAATGCAATAACAAAATTGCACTCGATGCATTTAAAAAGGGTCTGAATGAAAACTTAAAAACAACCATTTACGCGGCGCGACCAAAAGATTTATTAGAAGCAACAGAACTAGCACTCGAACTCGAAAATGAGTCAATGACTGCTTAAAATACAATAATGCATTTTCAACGGTCATTTAACCAACATCGAAACAATGTCAATAACCGCCGTAGTATGAGACAGAATTTAAGCACACAGCGAAATTTCAATTCATTCAATTCGAACAATAGGCACAATGAACCGAGAAAGTATAACAATAATTTCAACCAAAATTACAATCAAAACGAGTACTATGACAGAAATTTGAACCACAACAATAACGTCAATAGAAACCGTAACAACAGTAATCGTTCTAACCAAGACAGAAACAGCAACCAAAACAGAAATCAAAACAACAACAGCAACTATAATGGCAACAGATACACAAATAACCAAACAAACAGAAACATACGCATAATACATAATGAGGGAAACTACCAAGGCTCGGAAGACACGGTTTTTCCAGACAGCCAAAAGTAAAGATTTTTAAACTTTCGGATAAAAATTCTAATTTTATAAAAATAAAATACAAGAACAACATAATGACTTTTCTCATTGACACAGGTGCTGACATTTCTTTATGCAAGCTTAGTAAAAAACTGAATGACGATTTTTATAACCCAGACGAAAAATGCAAGTTAGCTGGTATTACAAACGAACAAATTTTTTCATTAGGTAGCATAAATCTAAAACTTAATTTTGGAGAGGAATCTTGCGAACATGAGTTTCAATTGGTAAATTCAGAATTTCCAATCGAAACTGATGGTATATTAGGCAGAGATTTTCTGAATAAGTTTCTTTGCAAAATTGACTATGAAACATTCGTTATTTCAATTTTAATTAATGAGTCACATATAATATTACCAATGCACTCGAAATCACATAACACACTAATAATAAAAGTGCCACCAAGAACAGAAATTATTCAACCGATCAGATTACAACTAACCGAAGATAAGGTGATTTTTAATAAAGAGATACAAGAAGGTATTTTTCTCAGTAATTCAATAGCTCCAAAAAACGGCATGACACACTTAAAAATTTTAAATACAACAAATGACGAAGTAATATTAAATGGTATTGAGTTGGAAACTGATTCTTTAGACAAATACGACATTTTGAATTATAATAACAAGAAACATACACACTCACAAAAACGTTTAAGTAAGATCTTGGAAACATTAGACATACAATGTAATGACACAAAAATTAAAGACGAACTACATACTATTTTCAAAAAATATCAAGACGTATTCCACCTAGATAACGAACCTCTAACAACTAATAATTTTTATAAACAAAACATCACGACAATAGACAACATACCAGTATACATAAAAAACTACAGACTGCCACACATTCAAACAGACGTGATAAATGAACAAGTTCAGAAAATGCTAAAGGACGATATTATCGAACCATCGCTCAGTCCATACAATGCTCCACTCCTTCTGGTACCAAAGAAGAACACGGCGGACAAAAAGAAATGGAGACTTGTAGTAGACTTTAGAAAGTTAAACGATAAAATTGTCAATGACAAGTTCCCTTTAACGAGATTAGAAGATATTCTAGACAAATTAGGTAGAGCAAAATGGTTCTCAACACTCGATATGACCAGTTCATTTCATCAAATTGAACTAGAGAACGAATCACGACCTTTGACAGCTTTTTCTACGACAAACGGACATTTTCAATTTAAGCGACTACCTTTTGGACTAAAGATCTCTTCAAACAGTTTCCAACGGATGCTCACTATTGCACTCGCAGACTTGGAATCAAATGCTTTTCTTTACGTAAATGACATAATTATCCATGGATGTAGCATAAATCACCACAACCAAAATCTAATAAAAGTATTAGAAAGACTTCAAAGACATAATTTGAAATTAAATGCGGCCAAATGTTGTTTTTTACGTCCTGAAGTAGTATATTTAGGACATCTTATCACAAGTGAAGGAGTCAGAACCGACCCAGCTAAATACGATACTGTAAAAAATTATCCAACTCCGAAAAACGCAGATGACGTTAGGCGATTCGTTGCCTTCTGCAACTACTATAGAAAATTCATTCCAAACTTCGCAGATATTGCAAAGAGCCTAAACACACTCTTAAAGAAAGGCACAAGGTTTACGTGGTCGGAAGAACATCAAATAGCTTTCCACACATTGAAAGAAAAATTAATAACTCCACCTGTATTACAATACCAAGATTTCGACAAGCCGTTCATTCTAACGACAGATGCTTCAAATTATGCCTTAGGCGCTGTACTATCGCAAGGCGAAATAGGTAAAGATTTAACAATATCTTATGCCAGCAAATCTTTGCAAAAGCATGACTTGAATAAACCAGTTATTGAGAAAGAATTATTAGCTATACACTGGGGAATAAACTTTTTCAAGCCATACCTTTACGGCAGAAAATTTACAGTTATAACTGACCACAGACCACTAATCTCGTTATTTTCTCACAAAAATGACCTTCCTCAAAAATGACTAGGATTCGACTCGATCTATGTGACTATGACATAATATACAAAAAAGGTAGCATGAACACTAACGCAGACGCACTCTCAAGAATCCAACTAGACTCTGAAACTTTAAAAGAAATGATACCACAAGAACACGATGACAAGATAAAAAGATCGTTAATTATTACAAGAGGCATGGCAAATAAAGAAGCCATTAAAAATAATGAGGCAAATGATAATAGCAATAAAAAAATCTTTGTAGATGGTGACAATACCCAGAAGTCTGATCAACTTCTGATATGGGATTGTACATCCATTAGTGAAGTCAAGAATATGAAAAATTTAAAATTTTATACGGCCAAAAATAATGAAAATAAAATATATATTGAAAGTAATATAGTGCACGTAGCGATTAGCGATAATCCATCGAAACCAGTTTCGTTTTCGGAGAAGCTAAGATCTAAACATAATAATTTAAAAATGCATGCGGGATACAGCGATAATTCAACGAATCTAGATTCGATTTTGAAGAAACTGATATCTAAAATGAAAAATGAGAATATTGAAGAACTAGCGCTAGCCAACAATGATAAAATATTCAAATTGTATACAAATAAAGAATTTAAAGAAGCTTATACAAAGATACAACAAAATATTCAAAAAGGAAAAATCCTCAAAGTCCTCAATTAAAAATACTAATTTATGACCCACCAAAAAGAGTACAAGATGACCTTACGAAATTCAAACTAATCAATGATTACCATAACACAGGCCACCTAGGTGTCAGAAAAACATTAATAAAACTAAAACTAAGATATTGTAACGGCACCAAATCTCACTTTTGGCGTTTTTGGGGTTGTTCACGATGTGGTGTATTTGTTATCAAATCTTGGTACAAAATTTTCAATCAATACCACGTATCGTGAACACACCTTTGATACGGCCTTGTATTTGGTTCAAAATACACACGGTATTATCAAATGCGCAGCATCGTGAACGACCCTAACTCGCAACGGTGTCAAAGTGTGGACTGACAATTTGCTGTTTGACCGCTGACGGATTTTAATTTGGCAGCTGACAATTTGTTGTTTGACAGCTGACACATTTCTAAACTTGGCAAATGTGACAGTTGACACGTTGTCAAACATGACAACTGACACTATTTCCACCTTTGAAAATCATGACTGTTTGTTTGCAACCCGTTTTGCCGTAGTCATTGTGTCACACAGCGGGTATGAGTTACAAAATTGTATCATACACTTGCATAGTGCAAACGCTGAGAAGAAATCTACTTGTGTGACAAAGGGCATGGAGATTCGGCAGAAAACACGCGGTTGAGGAGAAAAAGGTTTTTTTTGGGAATGGCCGTGAATTGCTAATCATCACGTCGGAATTTGCTTTTTGCTTTGCTCAGCATATAAATTAAAATAATAAATTAGTATTTTACTTAAATATTATTAAAATAAATAGTCTTAGTAACGAGAACGTAATCACACATACTTTTTTCGTTAAAGCAAGCAAAAGTAAACGACGAAAACGAACGAAAAATATATTTGACAAATAAATTTTTCATTCAATTCAATAGAAGTAAACACACACATTCACACGCGGAGCATTCATCTTCACGGCGCTGGCATCAGAATCGGAGAAAATTTGATTTCAACATATCTTGAATGCAGTGAAAAATCGTTCATAACGATTGGTTTATTGGAATAATTTTTTTAAATAAGAAAAAAATTTCTAATCCATTAAATAAAAAAAGAAGTGTTCCACCTTGTGTCGTTGCTTTGACTACATCCAAGTATATCGGCAGCTGACAATTGTTTCGGAATCCACTCGTGCCGCTTGTCAGCAGCTTATCAGTGACTGCAAAATGGATGTGATTGCGACCCATACATTTTAGACCTTCAGCGCATATTTTTGCCCAGTGACGATAGCATGAATTGCAAGCTGATGTCAGAGTATATTGAATTCGTTGCTGACCGTTTGTTGAACGAGCTGGGTGTTGACAAGAATTACAATACACTAAATCCCTTCAGTTTTATGAAGTTGATTTCTTTGGCTGGTAAGACAAATTTTTTTTTTTGAAAAGCAACGTAAAAGTAAAACAATTTAAAAATTCCAACAAAATTTAATTTTAATCATACATTTATTACTATCCATTTAGTTAAACATTTTACGTTATATACATTTCTATCATATAGAAATTGTAAGAAACAAATGTAAAAGTTTTTTTTATTGTCTAATAATACATTACAGTATTGAACATTTCATTGTAACAAAAAGGGTGAAAAAACCGAACACCAAAAATACGAGAATTTTTTTTTTTAAATACAAACAATAAAAATTTCTAATTATTAAAAGCAGTTAAAGACTTACAGGCGTAGCTTTTTCAAATAACAAATAAAAATCAAAAAATTTTACATTTGTATTAAAAAAAAAAAAATTTTTTTTATTAACAAATAATTCAGCGTTAATCGAAATGAAATTTCATTATAAAAAAATCACACATTAAATGTATAACTAAATACACATTGTTATTTTTTTCTCGATGTAACTTAGATATTAAGCATTGCATAAACATGCGACGGCACTGAAAAGTAAAGTTAAAGTAAACATTTTTTTTTATGAATATTGATTTATTTGTGTATTTTACGTTTTTTTTATAAACATTCCTTGAATGATAACTGAACTTGCTTTGTAAAAAAAAAAAAACTCTTAATGCATGCATTGAAAGTACACACAAAGTGCTCGTACGTCATTGTTTAATTATAGTTAGGTAAACTACTAAATTTAAACATTAAATTTTAATGCGGCTTAATAACTGAAAATGATTTTGTATTTAGCTAAAAGCCTTAATGATATAAATTAATAATTGTCGTTTTTATTGATAACATTTAAAAGTGTTAAATTGAAAGCAATGCGAAAAACATTAAACTTTGTAATATTATATAATTCAGTTTACAAATATTTAATACGTAAGATGCTTAGTTGTATACCTTTGTTTTTTTAAGTCTACTTGAATTTTTTTACATGTACTTAAAACTAAATTAAATTCTATAATATAATGAATTGCTAAAGGGTTTTTTTTTTATTTGGTCAGGAGGAGAAGATGTTTGCTCTTGGAAGGGTTTCCAAGATATTTAGCCCCTGAACCCTCACGGAAGGGTGGGAAAAGTGTGGGCCGAGCTCGTCCACCAGAGCTCAACGAGTAGGTGTTGGATGATTGGGCCAGGGGTGCCCAAACGGTTTCCTTTATTCTTTTTATATTTGTTTTACTTGATTGATATTTTCTAGTTTCAGAGAAAATTTTTTTTTTGGTATTTTTGATTTGGAATCACCGACGTGCCGATGACGTATGCACGTGACATTTGTACGGCAAGGGTACACGTGGACGGCCACAAGACCCCACCCCACATCTCACCGAACTGCTAGCAATGGCTAACTAGCACGTGCAGCCGTGGCCAACCTAGTGTCCGCGGGTCACTGGACCGGGGCGATGGTACCGCCTCTGTGAGTGAGCGGCCTTTTAATACTGGTCATCGAGAACCAGGGGCGCTGTAAAAAGGCGCCCTCAAACTAAATGCACAGGGCCGCCCTCTCGCAGAGATGGTAGCACCGCTCCACAACAACCAAAATGTTAAACTTTTGAAATTTAAAATTCATTTTTGAATTTTAACGTCTTACGGTGTCTGGTAAATCTTCGAATCCGTTACAATATGTTTGGAAAAACATGGGCAAGATGGTAAAGAACTTTGTGTCACGCTGTGATATATGTGCAAAAAGTAAACAAACACTTCACACAAAAGAACCACTCACGCTAACAGATACCCCTAGCAATAGTTTTCAGACATTGTCAATTGACACTGTAGGACCATTGCGAATTTCAAACGAGTACCGCTACATACTGACAATACAATGCGAACTGACAAAATTTGTAATTGCACACCCAATGTCGACAAAAGACGCAGACACTGTTGCAAGAACATTGGTTGAGCAAGTAATTCTAAAATATGGCCACTTTCAAGTGTTGAAATCAGACAACGGCACTGAATTCAAAAATGAACTAATGCGCAAAATATGCAAGCTTTTGAAGATCGAACAAATATTTTCGACACCATACCATCACCAGACAATAGGCTCTCTCGAAAGAAACCACAGGGTGCTAAACGAATTTTTGTTGACAACAGCTACTGACCACGAATGGGACAAGTGGATCCCATACTTCACATTTACGTACAACACGACCCCACACATAGACACAGGATACACACCACATGAATTAGTATACGGAAAACTGGCGTCATTACCAAATGACATTTACAATTCACAAGCAAGGTTTTATGATTTCGAAAGTTACCTGAGCGAGATGCGTACTAGGTTGAATTTTGCTCTTAATAAGGCAAAAGAAATGCTCATACGAGCTAAACAAAAGCGTACTAATAAGAATTTAGACTACACAAATTAACTATGAGCAGGAATAGGAGATTTAGTTTTACTTAAAATAGAAGATAGAAATAAACAACAATTACCGTATAAGGGCCCATTTAGAATATTAGATAGATTAGGAGTTAATACTGTAATAGATTATAATGGAGTACATAAGAAAATACACAATAACCAACTAAAACCATATAAGGCAATAATTTAATACTTTAGCAAGATAATAAGTCAAATACATTGAAAAAAAAATATTATATTACACTATATCATATATATATATTTATCATATTTTAATACTATTTTATTACATATATTTTGAGAATAGATGACGCGTTTAAGAAAAATCATTGTAACCCCTAATTTTTCTCTTAAGGATGAGGGTGTAGTGTGCTCTCGTTATACACACTGCCGACCCTAAGTTTCGTTGTTATAAATAGCAACATATTGAGTGACTAATAAGTTAGCACTGCATTATCGGC
This sequence comes from Dichetophora obliterata, assembly GCA_963920525.1. Taxonomy (NCBI): domain Eukaryota; kingdom Metazoa; phylum Arthropoda; class Insecta; order Diptera; family Sciomyzidae; genus Dichetophora; species Dichetophora obliterata. Next base: position 119,393,178 of record OY986436.1, on the reverse strand, counting down.
GTGTGCTGCACTCAGTGCATGCGAATATTTTTATTACTCACTCAATATTGTTGACCGTGCCAAATTATCATTCGGCAAACCAAAAATATGTAATTTGAATCCTTTCGATGATTCAAATTCAATATGCAAGAACGAAACGCAACATAGGTTATAATTATATTAATTAACTAGAGAAGTATGACCACAGATTAAGACTACTAAGTAAGTTTTGTAAAAATGTTATAAAAGAGCCGAGATGGCCAACAATAAATCAGACTTTAATTAACCACACAAGCTGGCAGATCTCTGCCTTGTTCAGTTTATTTTAAACGTCTCTGTTTGCCTTGGACATAGTTCAAGTCGGCAAACACTGCAGTCTATAGCGAAGGCAAACTCTGCCGTTATAAAAAAAATAAAACGATCCTTAAATAAATTATAACACTGAGCTCAACAAATTTTATATCTTAACTAGTTCCCAGCTTTCCTGTTAAGTCAGCATTTTCCATGGAATGCAATTTTGTTGTTCGGGAATATGATACTCGCGTCCGGTGAGAAGTGAATTTGGTAATTTAAATATTGTTGGCGTTAACTCCTTCCTATTTAAGACTCGAACGTCCTCGTTCGAACGATCCTTATGTTCAAACAAAAGGATTTGACTTATCCTTCAAATTTTTATTTTTGTTTGTTCTCCTGTTTTTGGGCTGTGTACTTCTTTTGTTGGTCTTGATGTCATTGGTAATTCATTTGGTTTATTTTCTATAGTGGTAATAATCAGTACTGGTTGTTTTTTGAAAATACAAAGTTTAGTTATTAATATCCCTGCTGTTGTTGAGAGGCCGATAGTAGTTACTTGGCTTACATGGTTTTTTGATTGCAATAGTTTAATATCCTGAATATTTGTTAGATGTAATTCCTTGAGCATTTCGAGCGAAAGTATTTCTTCGTATCCATTTTGCTTAGAATGTGGTTGTAAAATAGCGAGTAATGGCTTTGCATGTGATATTTCTTCGGATTTGTATGATTTATTTCCAACAGTTACAGATGTGTTATATTACTTGATAATGAATGTTCCCGTTAGGTTAATAGTTTGTTCATTAATGAGTATTGAGCCGTTGTATTGGTTTAACAAGGTAATTCCTGGAAGAATTTCTTCGATGGTGGTTACGTGTTGATTGTGTATAGTGGTGCAGTTTGAGGGAGGGCTTTTCAACAGGTTGGGGATACATGATGAATTTGTTAAATCGAAAATATTTCTATCACTACAAGTTGATAATGAATGAAATGACTTGCATCTAGATTTTATTCCAAAGATTTTTTATTACATTGTAATATGTTTTCAAATGGTATCCTATTTACAAAATTGTTTGTTTTAATTGCTTTTAGCATTAAAATTTGACAATAATCTTTAGTTGTGGTTGGTTAGCTTATGACAACTGGCATAAAGCAATTTTTACATCCCCGACTTCTAAGGCTTCTATCATATTGATATACAAAATTTTTTGATCATCAATAATTTTTTGTGCTATATTTATTTCGCCATATGATAAAATGAAAGAGTTAATGTTTCCGGCTTTTGCCCATTGAATTGAATATTCTATGTTTACAAGTTCTTCCGTTATTATCTTAATTTTGTATTCAATATTTACAATTAATTCTGCCTTTGCACTGTTGTTTGTTTTAAACATTTTTAAAATATGATTAGTAATGTTACTTACTTTGTTAATTCTTTCTATTGATTTTCTTTTTATAATTAATTGCTGATTATTGTTTTCTAGGAGGTTATTAATTTTATTTTGAATGATTTCGAAGTCGGCATGGTCCGGGGTGTCTGCTACCCATTTCCACGCACTTCCAATAAATGTCTAGTGCTCTTTTTGATTTAGAAGAAGGTTTTAGCCTGGTGAGTAAGTTTTGTAACTGAATTATCTGTCGGTTTCTAATCGTGAAAACAACCACACGCGTTTTTTTCTATCATACAGTGTATACAGTGCTTAAAGCCTTTTATGGGTGATCTGCATGTGTCGTGCATATCATGAAAAAGCATTTATCATAAATATTGTGCTAAATTTGATGACAAACAGTTTGAACTTGTAAACATTCATCCAAACATCGTGTTTTTGTGTGACAATTGTCTCTTGTTACAAAATAATATTGTATCTGCACTTGGACTTTTAACAAGTAAAGTAAATTGCTTTAAAAAAATGTTCGTAGAATTCTCTCAAAAAGAGGTCGTTGCCTCCCGCTAATGTGGTGTCTAACTCTCGTACGGTTGAGTCTCTTAATGCACCTCGCTTGCGTCCACTTAAGGCATCACCCGTTGCTAGTGATGCTCTCTCTCGCTTGCGCTCGCGTAAACATGTTTCTGTCGCTGCACCCCTTTCTGGGTTATCGTCTGCTGCTGTGCCTGCTGAAGTTTCTGTTGTTGTTCCAGTGCTCTCTGATGTTCTCCGCTGATGCTCTCCGCTGATCGTGCTCCTCCATCTTCTTCTATTATTGCTCCTACTTCGTATGCAAATATTTGTCTTCTGATCCATCGCTCTCGGATGGTTGCGCTTTGTCTTCGGTTGCTGTGCCGGCACCTGTACCTCTTTTGAATGCAGATTTGCCAACTGCTTCGCCAAATAAATTACAATCTAAGTAGAAATATAAATCAAAAAATAAGCGCTCCCGAGTTGCTGTTGTTGGTAATAATCAGTACACTGATTTGGATGTTTTTGCCTCAATTTAGTATGTTCATTTATCTTCGTTTAAACCAACAGTGAGTTCTTCACTTATATTATTACTTATTATTACTTATTAATTACTTATTATATTAATTATTATTATTATTATTACTTATATTATTACTGATATTATTACTTATGTACAGAAGTATGCTGGAGTTAGGAGAGAAGATGTTGAGTGTTTTAAGCTAATAAAAAATGATGTCTCTTTGAGCAGCTTAAAATATGTCAACTTTAAACTTGGAATTGCTGCTAATTATTATGATTTGTTATTTAAACCTGTGGCGACCGTAGCCTAGTGGGTAGAGTGCGTGGCCCCTAAGCTAAAGAACCGCGGTAGCCCGGGTTCAATTCCAGCTCAGACAGAAAGTTTTTTCAATTGAATTAATTTTTCCGTTCGGTCGTCACCTCTCTGCAGACAATGGCAAAAAAGCTTCTTGAGAACATAAGCCGTTCGGAGTCGGCATAAAACACGTAGGTCCAGTTCTCGATCATTTGCGATCAAACATTTAACACGCACAACACAATTGATCAATAGAAGCTAGGTCAAAGTCCTTCCAAGGACTGAAATGGCCAGTTTATTATTTTTTTTTTATTTAAACCTACGTTTTGGCATTCTAATATTAAAGTCCATCCTTTTCGGCCTGTTCCAAGACAAGCAGGCCCAAACCTTCGGAAATAAATGCCTCTGAAGTTTCTTATAATGTTCATGCTGTTCTTGATGGAAATAATTTCAAAAATTTTAGCTCTCTTAAAATGTATTTTCAAAATATTTCTAGTATGAGGACGAAAGGCGATGTTGTTTTGCTGCTGCTGCTGCTGCTTATGATTTGGATATTATTGTTCTTGTTGAAACTTGGCTCAACAATGATTTCAGAGATGAAGAATACTTCGATCCTAATATTTATATTGTGTATCGAAAAGATAGAGATAGCTCAAGAACTGGATACTCTCGAGGTGGCGGCGTTCTAATTGCTGTCAAGCGCCTTTTAAGATCGTCGGTTTTCAACTTGCTGAATAAAGATACTCTTCTGGACCAGTTGTGCGTATCTATTACTGGGGCAACTGGCGTGGTTTTTATCTGTGTCTCATATATTCCTCCTAACAGTGCTGATGAACTTTATGCTGCGCATGTCAATAATATTTATGTATTTTGGGTGATTTTAACTTAATTGCAGTAAAGTGGTCTTTTTTGTCGAATAATATTTTTCTGACTCCCAGTAATATTAATCATTCACATGAAATTTATTTGGTGGATTCTTTTATGAGTGCAGATTTGTCGCAAATTAATTCATTTGCTAATAAACTAAATAGAATTCTTGATCTTATTTATGTTAGCGGGGACATTAAATTTGATTTAGATGGCAGTGCTTTTCCGATTTCGCCCTCGGATATGCATCATCTACCGCTAGTTTTGACTATTGAATTTATCCAATTCTTAGAACACAGACCTCTGGTTTCTGATATAAAATTTAATTATAATCTGTGTAATTTTGACATCCTCAATGGCATGATTACTGGTTTTGACTGGATTAATGCGTTTGACAATAAAGATGCGACTTTCGGCTATAATCTCTTTATTAATAAGCTATATGATATTTTGTATCATAACGTTCCTATTTTGAAGAATAAAATTCATAGGCTTCCGTGGTATAACAAAGCTTTAAAAAAGTTAAAAAATTTAAGGAATAAATTTTATAAATTCTTCAAATCCACAAACAATGATCCGCACAAAGATAAATATTTACTTTTTTCTCGTGAATTTAATTTCTTAAATAAATTTTTATACAAACAGCATATACTGAGTATTGAGCAAAACATCAAAAGTAACCCTAAAGTTTTGTGGCGTTTTGTACAGTCCAAGAATAATAGCTCTTTTATACCATCATCTTTATTTTGGGGTGATAAAGTTTCTGATAACATTCTTGATTCCGTGAATCTTTTTGCGGACTTTTTTTAATCTAACTATTTAATTGATTCTAACTTAAATGATTTGAGAGTCCTTGCTGGAATAGGGTATTTTTTTAACTTAAGGCACCTATTTCTCAATGAAGGGGATGTTTTAAATGGGATTTTTTGTCTAAAAAACCTCAATGAAGTCGGACATTGATGGTCTGTCTGCTTTTTGCCTAAAGAAATGTGCAATATCTGTTGTCAAGCCTTTGTGTCTTATTTTCAATAAATCTCTTTTTTCTGGAGATTTTATAAGTAAATGGAAAGTTGTAGCGATTACACCAGTCTTCAAATCTGGAAGAAAAAAAATTTTGTGTTTCAAACTACCGATCTCTAAACTTTCCAACACATCAAAACTGTTTGAATATATAGTGAAATCTAAACTTGATTCTTCTTTGAAATTGATAATTACACCTTCACAGCATTGTTTTGTTTATGGGCGTTCAACAACAACAAATTTAGCCGTTTTTACCAACTTTTGTTTGTCATCTTTTTCTGATGGCTGCCAAGTTGACACTATTTACTCGGATTTTGCCAAGGCTTTTGGCAAAGTCTCCCATAATATATTAGTTGCTAAGCTTTTTAAAATAGGTTTTCACTCAAACTTTTTAAATTGAATCAAAAGCTATTTAACTGACAGGCCTTGCTTCGTTGACGTTGATAACATTAAATATACCTCTTTTATAGCATCATCTGGCGTCCCACAGGGTAGTATTTTAGGCCCTCTTCTTTTCATTATTTTTATTAATGATATTAGTAGCTGTTTTTCCTCCTCAAAGTTTTTATTATATGCAGATGATCTTAAAATTAATAATGTCGCTCGCAACAGTATTAAGATGGCTGCTCTCCAACGTGATCTAAATCCACTTTTTGAATGGTGTAATTATAACCAAATATTTCTTAATATTAATAAATGTTTTCATGTTTCGTATGCCAAAATTATAAATGCTTTCCAAAGTTCTTTTTATATCGGTAACGCAAATTTATTGCGTGCTCATGAAATTTTAGACTTGGGAGTTTGTTTTGATGCAAGTTTTTCATTTCTTCGACACTTGTCATGCACGCTTTCTAAATCATATTCAATGTATGCTTTTTTAAGGAGGAATTGTTCATACTTTTCTGATCCTTATACTTTGAAGTGTCTATTTGTATCGTTTGTGAGATCTCGTGTAGAATACGCATTTTTTCTATGGAATCCCTACTGTTCTGTACATACACGTAGGTTCAAACGAATACAGAAAAAATTTATAAAATTTGCACTGCAATCGTTTAACTTTGTCGAACCTTTACCGTCATATAATGCTCGTTGTATGTTATTAAACTTAAAATCGCTTGAATCGAGGCGTATTATTCAGTCGTTGATGTTTTTGTTTGACATTGTTTGCGGTAACATTGATTGTCCATATATGTTAATTGCAATTAATTTCAATGTTCCCGTAAGAAATTTACGTCATTTTGATTATTTTAAAATTGAATTCTGTAGATCAAATTATTTATTATATGAACCTTTGAATAGAACTCTAACGACCGATTTCTTCACCGAGTGTCGAATCGAGCTAGTCCGAGTTCTGCTTAGAACTCAGTTTCAAATTGATTCTCGGTTCAAAAAAAAACTTAGAACTCTGTCATTTCTTCACTTATATAATACTTGGGTCATTTTCAAAAGAGAGTGTTAGACACTAAAACTCGGATCGAGTTTATACCAACCCTCTAGGAAATGGAAACATTCCCAGATTTAAGCAGGAAACATTCCATCGAATGTAGGAAGCATTTCCTTTCGTTTCGAACACTCCATTTTTTTGCACATGATGTCATTAAAGGGAAAAATTCCTCTCCGCTGTCTTTAAAATGAATGTGAAAACAACTGAGTTTAAAAATTTAAAGAGATTATCGGCGAGGTGCTGAATCAGCTTACTAAGGACAAGAGTAAGTCTTAGGCCCGGTTTCACAATCAATACTTGAGTTGTACTCAAGTATAAGCTCTGAAAATGCGTTTCAACCATACTTAAGTTGAACTTGTATGGAAAATGCGTGACTTAAGCTCTTCTTAAGTCATCGACAGTCAAAAACTGATTATATTTTGAAAAATAATTAAACTTATCATTACACCTTAAGTATTGATTATGAAACGGGGCCTTAATCTAGAATATTGAAGTTTATACATGATATATTTCCTGTTTGTGTCAAAACTACATATAGACCGTGATTCGTGATTAGTTGCCGTCATCATCTAGACAAAACTAAAATTAAAGACTGTTACGACAGTCGCTTAAAATATAGTGAAATTTTTGTTATCATTGCCTGCCAAGTGAAGTGGATAAGCATGTTTACTGGTGGAGCAGATACTAAACGGTCTAATAGAAGGGCATTTATTCGCCGGGTAGAGATAACACGATTATGGAAACCAATTGACCACTCCCATTAGGCCTAGGCGTTTAAATTGAACAATTTTAAATGCTAAAAGATCGTTTAAATAATTTTTTATGGCCGATTGCTTTAATAGTTAACAAAACGCTGTAGTTATATAAAAAACTCATCAAATAAATATTTATTTAAAATTTATCATTTTTTTGAAGTTTTTTTTTTAAATAAAAAAATTTACAATAATTTAGGTGCAGGTGGTGGAATTTTGTTTTCCGTCTCTGGAGTCTCGTAGATTTTCTCCTCCTTTCACTCAACAACAGACACATTATTAGGTAATGGTTTTCTAGGACCAATCTAAGTCTTGAGATCATAAGGCAGTATTAATACTCAACACACCCTGGCGCAAAGATGACGTGACGAGTAGCAATTTTGACATAGTCGTTGCATGGATCACCAGAGTGAATCATCAGACCATCGACGAACTTCATAGACTTTGCAAGTTGACCGCGAAACTTGCCAGAGACTACGATCTTTGCTCCACACAGCTCTTTGCTCCAGATTCCATAATAAAGCGCGACGCACAGCCAATCAACCAGTGAGATAATAGCGCAGTGACTCGGCTTGAGCAATGGCGTAAGGGCCACGGGTTGCGACTCTCGGCATACAACTCAATACGACCGGGTTCAAAATTGAAACGCCTCTGTACCATTTCAGTTAACTCTCGAATGCGATGTCCCTTCTCTCCCAGCATGTTTCTGTTGCCATGATGATGATTTCAGTGCGTGATGGTGTCACACGCACACGGCTGTATCCAGGGGGGTGATATGGGCAGCACCCCCAAAAGTAGCTCCCCAAAAACTATGCTACTTTTCAAAATTTGAGCAGAAAAGTTTTTCACTTAATAAATGGAGTAAGGCTCGGGCAACAAAAAAACTTTGAAGAAGCATGGCATAAACAGTACACTTCTTTCTGCTATGCTTGCGTGGAAAGGACATTCGTTGAGGATTGAAAATAACCTAGAAATTTTGAGTCTTCTTATTAACACTGTCTTTGAAAAGCGACAATATTACGTCAAAATGATTGATTCTATAATTTTTTCCTGGCTAAGAATGAGCTGCCTTTCGAGGAATTGTTTATGACGAAGAAAATGAAGAGTCAAGACTGGTTTATAATCTCTTTTAAGTTTAAACACATGATAGAAAAACACAAAAATTTGAAGATATGCCAAGATGCTATGACTACCAATGCTGTCTATACATCTCTGGAAATACAAAATAAAATCATATATATTATTGCAAATTGTCTTCGAGAAACAAGTGCTATAAGCTAAATCATATTTAATATTGATGGCAGATACGACAGATAGGAGGGAAAACGAGATATTTTCGATTGCATTTCTGTACATAGTTCGTTACTCTGCTTTAAAAGAGCTGAAGAAGTCACAGCTAAAGCATTCTTTCAAGTTATTATTTATCTACTGACAGAATTTGGAATTGAGTGCGAAAATATTTTGCGCCAGGGTTATAATGGTGCTGCTGTAATGAGTGGTCGATTAGGTGGACTGCAGATTTTGATACAGAACTTTTTCAATCGAACAATTCCAAAGGTTCATTGCATCAATCACCACCGTCTTCATCTTGTCGTTGTCGAAATCCTGAAAAAAATTATAGTTCCCAACTTTTCTTTGACTAAAGCAAAAAATAATACGATTTTTTAGTAGCTTCAAAATTAAAAAAATATATGAAGGCACCATAATTTATCTGCTTTTCAATCAACGTCAGTACACTTCAAAGCAATTGTTGCAATTCAAAATAACATCGATCAATTTCTCAACTCATTGATAAGAATTTAGGAAGATACCGGACGCTATCTTGGTGCAGATGAAATGCTTATAGCTGTTAGACTGCTGTGTTCTTTTGAAAAATATTGGGAATAATGGAAACAGCAAAAAAAAAAAAATTGCAAACACATGATGTTGGTAATCGGAAAGCGATGCCTATTATTTTTCCCAGAAGAATTATTTGTTCAATTCTTACCCGAAACGAGACTGATTAAATCAGTTGATTGTTGTTGACTTTATTATGAAATAATTGTCTCCATTATTTCAGAAAATTATCAACGTTTTGAGAAAAATAATGACGTCTTAAAAGCTGTTAATGACTTTTACGCATAAATTTTAAATTCGATGCATTGCAATTATTAACTAAAATTGTCGTTCCGAGAAGAATTTTCCTTTGTCACAATTTTAATGACCAATGAAAAATACAAACTGGTATCGCATGTCAAAATCGAGAATAGGTTCGATACGGTTTTTCGTTCCTTGGTTAGAAAAGAAAAGATTGAGTTCGTCGCATTGCAAGCAGATGTTATCTTTTAATACATTTTTATTAATTTTTTTGAAAAGCCAGCTCCCCTAAACATAGCTCAGCTCTCCAAAGTAATCGTTCCTGGCTTGAACATGCCATCGGCAACGAACTTGGGTTTTTTTATATTTTAAAGATAAATATTTTTAACAAAACTTACACAGAACGTATTTAAAAAAAGAAAAAAAAAATTATGAAAGCAAAAAATTAAATTTAAAATATATTTTATTATTAAAATTCAAATCATGACACTCAAAGTGTCAAAACAAAGTTATATTTTTTGATGTGAAGAAATAAAAAGAGGACAAGACCAAGTTTTAAGATTGCTAGACTTCGGATTTCGGGGTTCCAGCTAAAACTCAGTATCAGCTAGAACCGAGTTTCAAATTGAAGTTTTTATGCCTTAGATCTCTGTGAAGAAATGACTTAGTACTGGGGAGAGAACTAAAAAAAGGTTTAGTACTCGGTCTAGCATTAAAACTCTGTGAAGAAATCGGCCGAAAAAAAATATTTTCTTAGTTCTAAAGTTAATATTGATTTCAGTGATAATAAAAATATGTTTATATATGCTTTAAATTGTTATTATTCTTAAGTTATTGTATTATATTCATAACGTTATTCTTAAGTGTTAGTGTCTGTAATTTCTATACTCATTTGCCTGCCTGAGAAAATTTAAAATGTATAGACAATAAACTCAACTAAACTAAACTAAACTAACTATTTCATGAGATAAGAAATTGTAAGCGCTATCATCCTGTTTAGTTCGGATTTGACCTTTCGTTGCATTTCTTCTATAATTTTTTGGTATGGTTCCAGTTCTATTACATGAATTAGGTTGAAACGTCCTGTTTGAATTTTTGCCAGTCCAACGTCAAGCGTTTGAAGTGTTTCAAAGTTTTGTATTAGAATAATCTAATATTTGTGTTTCACAATTACACAAAGAAAGGATGGGTCTGAAAGGAGGAAAGGAAAGGAGAGAAAATATATGGGCGTTAGTTTCGAATATTGCTTTTATGTACAATTTTTCCACTTCTGTTATAACTGGGTAGAAATTTTTCAAGTGAGCTCATGATTTTCAATGTTGTGATGTTAATTAAAAATATTTACAGGAACACAACCTATTTAGTAGTAGAAAATAATGGCATACAAATTTTGCAAAAATCATAAAAAAGTGATTTTCTCTTAACTATTCATAGAAAATTTATGAAAATTTGAGAGAATGAACAGAAATAAATGCATCAAACAAAGAAATTTGCAAAATTGTGATACTGCTATTTTTCTCTACTTTTTTCCAATATTTTTAAACAATCGCTTATATGACGCTGAGCTTGATGCGGAAAATTTAAATAATTTTTATGCTCACTTTTATCTAAGGGGTTGAAGCAGTTTTTACTGTAAGCCATTGAGAATATATTTGAAAAATTACTTTTATTAAACAACTGCAATTATACAATCAAATTAATTAATATAAACTTGTCAAAAAAAAAAAAAACGATTTCATTATTTTATAAACGACTGCCCCGTTATTGAAAAAACTTTTGCTGGGTGGAGCTAACGATTTTAATTTTATGTGAACTCAAATTGCGAGCACAAAAATGTTGTAACGGCTTCTTTATTTCTCCAAATCTTTAATATTTGGAGCTTCATTTGGTCAAAATTATTTAAATTTTTCATAAATAATAAGCATAAATTTTTCATATAAGCAATTGTTTTAAAAATATTGGTAAAAAAGAAGGGAAAAATAGCGGTATCACAATTTTTAAAATTCCCTTGTTTGATGTATTTATTTCTGTTCATCCTCTCAAATTTTCATAAATTTTCTATGAATCGTTTACGAGACAATAATTTTTTTATGAAGAAACTCAAAAAAATTTTAAGTCTATTAATTATTTTTTTGCAAAAATTTGTATGCCATTATTTTCTACTACTAAATAGGTTGTGATCCTGTAAATATTTTTAATTTACATTACAACATTGAAAATCATGAGCTCACTTGAAAAATGTCTACCCAACTATTGTATGTCTGTGACGGTGGTTTTATATAATGGCCAGCCGTGCCAGGGTCAAATGAAAATACCACAAACTTTCATAAATAAAAACAACTCAGTTTTCCAATTAAATTTAAGTTCTTTATTTATAACTTTGCCTTTTTATAAACTTATGATACTTATTGCAGTGCAGTGTCGTGTGAGTCGGAGTAAGTGTTCGTCAATGACGGTCGAAGACAACTGTTGTAAACCGGTGGCCGAGAGATAATTGGTAATTGGTAATCGGTTCCATACGTCAACAGGAAGGCTGAAAATAACGCTAAAAGGAATGCTCTTTAATATGATTAAAACAACAAAACCAAGAGAGTAATTAAAAGTGTACCACCTCTGGAGGATGCGAACCAGAACTGGTTTGCTCCAGAGGAAAGAAGGCAGGTAAAAACTAAAAGTGTGCTGCCTCTGGTAGATGCGAACCAGAACTGGTTTGCTCCAGAGGAAAGAAGGCAGGTAAAAACTAAAAGTGTGCTGCCTCTGGTAGATGCGAACCAGAACTGGTTTGCTCCAGAGGAAAGAAGGCAGGTAAAAACTAAAAGTGTGCTGTCTTTGGTAGCTGCGAACCAGAAGTGATTCGCTCCAGAGATCTGCGCACAGAACGGGACTCCAACCTCGTGAGCTTACCTAAAAGGAATGCTGACTTGGTTGGTTTTGTGTCGCCCTTTTATATTGTGTGACATGAAAACTAGTTAGAAATTATACGTTTGTTGCTTGTCGTGTGTGTATTTCTATATTATTTGCTGGACGATGCTGTAGTGTGTTTGTTGTCGCTACTCTTTTGTGTTATTTTGTCATAAGTAAGTATGTTTGTTTGTGTATATTGTTTAGTGGTTTATGCAGTAGTGTAGTGTACTTACATACGTATACATATTCAAGACAAACAACCAAAAAAGATCTTCACTTTAACTGTCTAACATATGACAACAATAAACATATCAACATAATTTTGACAAAATTTATAAATTTAACTGAGTAAAAAAACCTCAAAGTAAACACAAAAAATTGCAGCTCAAATTCTCATGAAGTGCATTTAGCACTCCTTTACGCTTGTGCCGCTAGATACCGCACAAGCTAAAATGCGACAGCGACAGCGGGAGTCATGTTACAAGTGCTTTGCACAGAAAACACAAAGCAGCAACAACAAGCGATAAGTTGAACAAGTGCCGATGACACTTTAAAGTCAAGGCCAAGAATTCGAGCGAACGAATAAATGATGTTTAAAATATTAATTTAGTGGGGAAAATTTGGAAAGGTTAATAAACTAAAAATGATTGGTCAATTATTGATTTTTCAAAGTAAATCTAAAAAACATTGGAATTAAAAGAGGAGTCTGGGAAATAGTAGTAAAATAAATTTAAGAATAATACTGGTAAAAATTGTATATAAAGTATTGTATTTATTGAACATATTACCTCTAAAACATCACAACTACGGAAATTAAAACAAAAATGCTGGAAACTTATACCACAATGAACAAAAGCAGCAACACCGCCAGATGCATAAGTATTATTACAATTAGCTATAAAATTGTAACCATTAATATTAAACAGTGATTTTTCATTATCATAAATCCAAACTTCAGTTAAGAAAATAAATGCAGGCTTATTCAAAAAAGATTCTAAATGCAGCAATAAATTGTCGAAATTTTTACGCATACTTCTTATGTTTTGATGAACAATTAAACAATTATTTGAATAGTGTTGGTCATAGCATAGATCTTGAGAATTAATCTTGGTGCAGTTGACAAAAGGGATGCTGAACAAATTATCATTAATATCAGTTAAACTAACGGGCATTAAGATATTGACTCAAGATCGTCAAGCTTATTTATAACAACGAAATTGTCACCATCCCTTTTCCTCATAAAAACTTAACCATTCCTAACCCAAACATATTTAAAACCTCTATCCCTCTTGAGTTTTTGAGCTGCTTTTAACAATAATCTTGTATCACTACCTAAACTATCATTTATTTTATTTATTTATTTATTTAAAAGAAACAAGCATGAGTACACTAAGAGCAAGCTCTTTTATAGTACAATATAAGTTAATAATAAAAGGAAATAATAACAACTCTTTTATAGTACAATATAAGTTAATAATAAAAGGAAATAATAACAACTCAAAAAATTAATTAAAAATAATTATATACACAATTTTTGAAACAACAAGTAACTTAAAGTAATTTATGCCATAATTAAATTAAAAGATTTTGCTAGTGAGTAAAGAAAAGTAAGAGTGGAAAAAGGAATACAAAAGCAAAAGAAAAGGAGTAAAGAAGAAGTAAACTAATGAGCAGAAAAGAAGGAAAAGACTGATTGCCTAAAAGCTACTCTCCCACTGGTCTCCCTAAGCCTACGTGGTAGAGCATTCCACAACGTAATGGCGTTGATGAAGAACAGGTGGGACGTGTTTAGGGAATAATGCCTCGGTACTATCATGACATGGCTTCTTCTAGACATACCAAACTGGAGTTTATCATACAAATACCCAGGTGTTTTATCATAGATTAACCTATGATTGCCTTCCGCATCTTGCACAATAATTTGTATTCCTTTTGTCTTAAGTATTGAGTTCTTTATCTAGTTTCTTAACATAATTTCTTAACTCTACTTATTGATACTCTGGTATTTGCGCAAGATCGTCTTCCGCATCTTGCATAATAATTTGACTAAGTTTAAGCTCATTATTAAATTCTAGTTTTTATAATTGTGCCATATAGCATTCTCTAAAATAAACATACATACTTACTTAATAACCAAGCATTAAACTGAACAAACGTACAAACATGTATAACATGTGTAATTGGGTCATATTATCCAATCGAACAAACCATTGATAAAATATTATTTAAATTATTCTGTCCCTACATTGAATGCACAACCAAAATGTGTGCAGGTTAATTACAGCAATAAAATATTATTAAAATTATTCCGTGTCTACATTGAATGCACAACCAAAATGTGCGCATGCTAATTACAACAATAAAATATAATTAAAATAGTTGTCTCTACTTTTTGATGTTTCAGCACTTTCAGCAGTGCAAGTTGTGAATTACTTGTTGGTTTCTTTTCAATATGTTTAAAAACAAAATAGCACTTGCTATGAAAGCTGATCGCCCAAGTGGCGTCAGTGTTTGCTTTAATTATTTCTGCTTTAAATGTGCCGACCTTGGCGTTGAATTAAATAGCGTCCACCAATGAAAGGTGCTCAACCGATTTGCTTTTGCGGCAGATCAGTTTTCATTATAGTCACTGGAACATTTAAAAGCAGATAACGTTTTGGAGAAGCCGAGTCACAACAGAGTCACAACATTCCTCCCCCCTTACACAAAGAAAATTTTTACCTTGAAGAGGTTAAAATTTTCGTCAATCTACTTTAAATTTGTTTGTACCTCTGTTTATGTGCCTCTATCAGGTGGTTTTTTTTTGGTAATCTAATCTAAATAAATAAACATAATTTGAAATTGTTGCGATACGTCTAACATCTTTATTTAATTAAAATAATGTACTGCAAACCTGCGCTTCTGTTCCAATTTACTGTATCTTTTTAACGTTGACTCAGAACTGTTAACATTTTTAAACTAATGCCGTTCCTTGTTTATTGTAGCTTCTTCTCGCTGCCTATCATCTTTCCGGTTAAAACTCCATTATAATTACTTGTTGTACGTGACCTCGTATCAGAATGCAAAAATAAGGTTGTATTTGTCCACTTTCGGCTTTAGTCAAAGAATTCCGTTGCATCTTTGGACCCAAAGTATTTTCCTGTTATCTATGCTCGTTGCATTCCTGCTATGGTGATGCATACAAGACTATAGGTAACCCTCATATTTTCATATTTTCATATTTTCATTTCAAAATTACTTAATTTACAACCAATTTTAAATTTAAATCTTGCGCCAAAATGTTTTCTTTTTTTTTAAATGATGCGATTATTACCACAACTGTAACAATTTGTACATGCTTTTATTTGTACGGCATGTAAATACATGTAACTTTAATGAACCTTAATAATTCATGAACCTTAATAATAATTTTTCGTTTCAATCTAAATGCTTTAACTCGATAGTTTTCAATTATATATCTATCGAATCTCAATCTTTTCGCATAGCGAGACTTTTTATTTATATTCGAATTTTGACTAACAAATTTTTATATTTTGTTTCGAATTTGATGCGATTTTTATTTTATTCTTTGAATTTATTTCAACTTTTGGGCATTTCCTACACCAAAAAAAAACTTTCTTTTTATCTTTAAAAACAACTTAGTTTTCCCAATCATACATTCAAATTTCCTTTTCTTATTTTTATTTACTTTACTCTTCAATTTTATGTATTATGTTTTCATTTTCATCTAATTTCTTCAACTCAAATTTTCTTCGACTCAATTTATATTAATTAGTATATACTCTCGCTTTTTAAGTTCCACCTAAATACGCTGACACTCGTTACTACTTTACTTATTCGCTTGTAAACTTAAGAATTATCAAAACGCTTATTCAGCATTTTAATTACAATTATTTTCCCTTATTGCACATTTATGCTTACCTCTCGTTCGATTATGCAATTGCTTAAACAACAAATTTTTGTTTCATTTTAAACATTACCAAACTGTTTGTAACCCCTTTCTGTTCCCCCTTTTTTTTCCTTTTTTTTAATATTTACCTACTCTGCCATTTCGCAATTAATGCCTATTTAACTGAATATGTTTCTTATGTTTGATTGTGTAAAATTTTGCTTACTTTCACTTCTATAATTTTTTTCTCCATGCAAAAAGTTTTCTTGGTTACTACTTTTTGCAAATAAACTTAGTTCTTCTGACTACGTTCGAGCGACAATATCTATACCTTCAACATGTGTAATTGTAAGTATTAATACTTTTAACTTTTTTTTATTCCTTACGAGCTATAATTAATCGACTGAGCGTTTATCACGAAGACCCACCAGGTAACTTATTTGTTTCACCTAGTTGATTTAACTTCTATAACAATTTTTTTAATGCGCCCTTCGACTATTAGGCTTTGGCAGAGCTTTTCGAGTCTGCCTCCGAAATGAGTGACGACGGCTACTGTTCAGAAGTGAAAGACCCGTTCTCGACGTAGTCTCGCCTCTTCTTCCTCGAAAGGCATCGGGCCGCTGATCTTGCCGCCATCGAGGAACAACAACAATGGATGAACCACAGCACAACACTGTGGGAGAGGGACCCAATTTTCTACCTTGACGAGTACTACTCTCGTCTTGCCGACTGTTGTTGGGATGATTTAGCCGGATTCCGACTACAACGCCTCCTCTCCTCCTATAGGTCAGTTAGAAGTGTTGACGAACTGGTGCAGTGCTGTGCTGAGGTTTTACGACTCGATCGTGAGGAAGCACAGAAGCCCCCGACTTTCCTCTCCCCTCCTCGCTACGATTTTTGGGACAACAACATGTGGATAATGAAATAAATTAATTATATAAAAATAATTCAAAAATAAAATAACATAAAATAAAATTTTAATTTTTATTACATTTTATTATTTAGTGAGTTATTCATACACATTTCGCTTTACTTTTCTATGTATACTTGACTCCGCAGTATTCCTCTGTGTTTATTTGGCATGGTATTCTTGGAAGCTCCCTACTATCGTTTTTGTGTGTCGACCGTGCCCTTCCTTGCGCGTGCTCCACTATATGTGGTGGAACTTTTGGTGCTGGTCGGTCTGTTTCCTTCATGACCTTGCCTGCCGCATTTCTCTGCATGAGATTACCTTTCATTTTCTTCTTAATATGATTCCTAATCTTTTCCATGAATATTTTCTTTGCATATGTTTTTCCGTTTATTCTCTGCTGGGGTACTTCGTTTTTTAATACATCAAAACTTTTCTCTTCTCCTGATAATAACGCCCTCATATTCTTGTGATTAGTTACTTTTATAGGCAGCACTGCCACTGCCTTACCGTGCCCATTTTTAGTCCAGATCTGACTCCACTCTTTCTTCAATAATTCTATGTACTCGCCGTGATCAACCTGGCTGAAACCAATCTCCATTTTACTTGTCTGCGTTTTCTCATATGTTATGATCGTGCCCATATATTGTATCGAACAGTCTTGCTTAACTGTTAATATCCCCAAATTCTTTAATGTTATTACGCTTGTCCCATTTTTACACATGACATCAAATATCACCGGTTTTCTATACCTGAACAACCATACATTTGATTTCTCCGTCTTCACTAGCTTACCTTTGGTAGCTGGAACCGCGACAGGGTAACATGCGCTCGTCTTGTCCGCTCTGTGTTGAAGCAATCTAATCTCACACAACGGATTGCTGCTAGTAAATATTCTACCTTGATTCTTGCA
Source organism: Dichetophora obliterata (assembly GCA_963920525.1). NCBI lineage: Eukaryota > Metazoa > Arthropoda > Insecta > Diptera > Sciomyzidae > Dichetophora > Dichetophora obliterata. The sequence goes on along the minus strand of OY986436.1, from coordinate 119,375,418 downwards.
TAGCAGGTATTCCGTTTTATCCGTATCCCCTAAATTGAAACACCTGCATCTCTCCTCATTTGTCAACTCGATGAACTTAAACTTATCCTCTGATTCCGCAACGTAGTCAAAATTCGGCTTACACAGTGAATCCCATTCCTCGGTTGCTTCTATTGGGATCGGATATAGCTTATAAATTGTAAATTTCTCCGCCTCCGGAATTGGGACTTTAATTACGATCAATACACTCCCTTCTGTGGGAAATACCTTGAGTTTTGCCGTTTTATGAATATCGCATGAGCTCAAAATAAAACTACCCCCGTTTTCGGCTACTTTCGATATAGTCACTAGTGTCTGTATGTCGGCCGCTGTTACTAAAAGTGGATTCAAGTTCCCTTTATACAAATCTTCAATAATGGCCAACTCTGACAATTGTTGCCCTTGTATCTGTATTAGCTTCGCTTCTATCCAAGCTTTTATTTCCAAAGTTTTGATAACGTATTCTAACCTGGCTATTTGCTTGCTCCATTCATCTTGTATTTCCTTTGGCTCAATATTGTTCTGTTTAGCTCTATCTGTAACTCTTCTACTTCCGTCATTAGTGTGTCTTTTAGTTTCGACAATTTTTTATAACTATTAGCCAACACAGTAATTTGGTGATCCATCATCTCGTATGTTTCCGTTTGTCGTTGGTTCATGTTGTTCAGGTGCTCCATTACTTTATCTGAATGTTTCCTATCCATCACCTCGAATGCCCAATTAAACGCCTCTCCAACGAAGTCCAACGTCTGCTTTATACTGTTCTCGTTCCTTAGCAGATTTTTAATGATCCCCTCCGTCTCCCCACATGTCGTTGCATCTTGTTCAAAGTGTTCAGGACCTCCTCCACACACATTGTTCTCGTCTTCTCTTGCATTTCTCCTACCGTTTTTAAAACTTCCCCCATCTGAAAAGGCTCGAATAGTGTGAATATCGTCCACTCATTCTTAAAAAACAACGCCGTGTCTGTTTTCTCAAAAAACATCGGTGTTTCCGTAAGTTTCTTAACCTCTGTTTGCTGCATCCACGCCTCCTGCGTAAATCATGCATAACCACACCATTCTTATATAATTTCCTATAATGAAACAAACAAAATCTTTTTAGTACACAATACTTCCTGGAACGCTTCATTATGTCCCAAATATATTTATTTTTCCTATATTCCCTTTATTCTAAACAATATATAATGATATATTTTTCCTACATCTACATAATAATAACCAAATATATTTAAACTATCTCTTTACTTTATTATTCACTTAATTACGCTCTTTTTCTTTTTTTTATGTATATATTTTCATTATATCTTCCCATCCTTTAATTTTCGTGAAATAATTTAAGCAGGTTGTTATGCAGCCTGTTATTTGTCCCTTTTACTAAAATTTTAGTTGTAACTGGGCTCCTAATAGCCACTACATCAAATGGTCCAGTCCAAATTGGAGAAAACTTGTTCTTCCTGACCTGATTTTTAAAGAGCACCCTGTTCCCTATCTTAAATTCTGCATTTGTCTTACTATCATAATACTTCTTTGATACTTTTTTTACTTGATCCTGATTTTTACGCACTAACTCGTGTGCTCTCTGTATTTGATATTTTACCACCTTTGAATGATCTTCTGAATTATATACAGGGCCACATTTTCTTTTCAAATTTGTAGGCATTTCTGAATCACGTCCGTATAATGTCCTAAATGGCGTTTGTTTTGTCGATAAATGAGGTGTATTATTATGCACGTGCATTGCCGATGACAACCACTGATCCCAATTAGATCGCAAAACTCCTTAAATACTCTGCCAAAGGTCTATAACTCCGTTCTAAAGAGCCATTCGCCGGTGGGTGGTAGGGTGTTACATGCAATTTCTTTATCCCCATCATTTTGCAAACGTCTGAAAATAATTTAGACACAAAATTCGATCCATTGTCTGTTATTAACACCTTGGGTGTATTGTGTCTCGTAATTATTTCATCAAAAAATGCTTTCACTACGGTGCTGGCCTCCGCGTCTGGCATTGGTATGCATGCTATATACTTAGAAAAATCATCCTGAAACGTTAATATATACTTATTACCTGAAAATGTTTCTGGTAATATTCCTACCATGTCCATGTATACCTTTTCAAAAGGTCGCCTTGGTGTATCTGTTAACACCATTGGCATTTTAGTCAGCCTTGAACTCTTGTTTACCTGACACTTTTTGCAATTTTTTCATACTCCTTTATCTGTTTTTTCATCCCACTCCCCCTAAATTCCTGCCTAATTCTCAAATATGTTTTAAGGGACCCTTGATGCCCCCCAAGCCTCGAATCGTGAAAATCCTTTATTATCATTTGTATCTCCCTCGGATCTGTCAGCACTCTTGCAACTGGTTTTTTTGGCGGTCCTATGACTTCCTCGTCAATAATCCCTTCCCCCTCCTGTGCTGACTCCTCATCATTTTTCTCTTCCCTATTCTTAGATCGTGTCTTAACCATATTCACGTCTTCCTTTATCTTTTCTGCCTTAGTCCTGTGCAAATCTTTTACCGCCACATCTTCGCTCACATGTGGTACTCTACTAAGAGCGTCGGCATTAAGATTCTTCTTTCCCGGCTTATAAATAATCTCAAAGTCATACTCTGATAACTTATGCCTAAATCTCGCTAATCTAGATGTTTGATCTTTTAAGTTCGCTATCCCCCTTTATGGCTGATGGTCGGTGTATATTTTAAAATGTCTACCCAATAAATATGCCCTAAAATTCTTTGTCGCCCACACTATGGCTAAAAATTCCTTTTCTATCGTCGAATACCTCCTTTCTACGTCATTTAGAGCTATACTCGCAAATGAAATTGGTCTATCTTTGCCTACTTCTCCTTGAGACAGAACGGCTCCTAACGCTTTATTACTAGCGTCTGTCGTTAAAATAAATGGTCTAGTAAAATCCGGGTATGCCAAAACTGGAGGTAATATAACTGCCTCTTTTTATATATCAAATGCTTTCTGACAGCTGTCCGTCCATTTAAACTTTTCGGCCTTCCTAAGTAATTTGTTTATCGGTAATACTATTTTCGCTGCGCATGAAATAAACTTTCTGTAATAGATAATTAAACCCAAAAATGCTTGTACCTCTTTTCTATTCCAGGGTACCGGAATTCTTTTTACGCATTCTACTTTCCCTGGATCAGGTAATGCTCCTAGTTCTGAACACTTATGTCTTAAATATACTACTTCCCTGCGCAAAAACTGACATTTCTCTGTGTTCAATTTTAATGTGTTTTCCCTAAATACGTTGAAAACCTTCAACCTCTCTTCATGCTCCCCTAAACTCTTCCCGTAAACTACTATATCATCTAAATACACAAAACAGTCCAGACCCTGTAGTCCTGTTAAATATGATTCATAATTCTCTGAAACGTTGCCGGGGCACCTGTCAGACCAAACGGCATTCTATTAAATTCGTAATGCCCCATTCCTGTACTGAACGCTGTTTTCTTCTTATCTTTTTCATTTACTAAAACCTGATGGTACCCAGTTGCGAGATCTAATGTCGAAAAATACTCGCTATGACCCAATTGGTCCAATATCTCATCTATTCGTGGAATTGGGAACACCTGCTTTATCGTAGCCTCATTTACTTTCCTAAAGTCTATTACTAACCTCCATTTCTTTTGTCCGTCTTTACCACTTTTCTTCGGTACTAGCAGCAAAGGAGAATTCCAAGGCGATTTGCTTGGTGAAATTATTCTGTCCTCTAACAGTTTGTTTACCTGTTTATTTATTTCCTCCCTATGAGTCTGAGATAACCTATACTGCTTCTGATTAATAGGTGATTGATCTGCTTTAGTCGGTATTTCGTGCTTTAAAACTGGTGTGAAGGACAATTCATCACCCTCTAATAAAAATATATCATGAAATGATATGCACATTCTCTCTATCGGTGATCTTTCCTCCTCATTCAAACTATCTATATCAATTCCTTATCTATCCTTATCTATCTTATTCAACTTATCTACATCAACAGTTTTCAATAATGTATCTATCCTTTTACTTATATCTGTTGTTTGATAAGTATTAATTTTTCCACTTCTCGGTTCCTTGTATTTATTAAAATTAGAAAATCTTGGTTCAAAATCGGGCTTTAAATTAAATTAATTTTCTTTCGCGTTTAAGATTGGAACAAGGACTCTGTTTTTCTTCACTTCTACCAAACCATCCCCCAAATATATTCCCGTCCCTATTTCCTGTTTGTGAATGATTATTTCCGGTGTTTTGGTTTAAATCGCATGGATACTAACGTTACTGTCCTTGCCTTAACTGTTTTATTTTTATTGCAAAATATGTTACCCCACTCGTATTCTGTTTTCAGTGGTAAAGTAATGCGCTTCCCGTAATCTTCATCAACGAATACCTATTTCTGGTAAGTAAATGTTTTACCTCAATTGAACCTAAAGTACGGACATATTCCCCAAATGCGCCACTTAATTCTCTCGTGTCCTTTTTATTTAGGTTTTCGCACGAATTCAGTGACTTTTCTTAATCAAACTAGTGTCTGCCGCAGAATCTACCAGTAAAATGAGTTTCCGTCTTTTGCTTCCTTACAAGGAACCTGTACGAACACATCATTTACTCCAGTCTTCTCGGGACACGCGGCTTTTCTACCAAAAGTCCAATTTGAATGATGATTGTTCGTCCTCAACTGACTCAATGATAATTCAGTTAGGCCCAAAGCTCGTAGCATAACTTTTCTACCCCTTTCTTAAATATTGACAATCCTGCTTTTGTTCCGTGTACTGCCTTACTTATTGACGAATTTTTCTTACCTAGACTTAAACTATTGGTAACCCCCAATACCCACACATTTATCACGCAGAGAACCATTATTAAAACATGAATACATGAACTAACCAACCTCTTGTAGGCGCTTCCCAGTTCATTCACCGGATCCTTTATATCCTTCCCCCACCCTTGTCCATCTATATTTTGGGTCTTAAATCCTTCTACCTTTTCCTTTTCATCGTCCAGTCGAGTATGTTAGACCACTTTCTTTTCTGCATCATCCTTTGCTATGTCCTCTACTAGCACCCTAGTCTCTGTTGATGACAACTTATTATTTCCCGTTCCTTCTCTCACTTTACAAACAAATTGTTTGACTGATCCCGAATCCGCAAACGGCATCTTTCTTAACGTATGACAGATATTCGTTTCATCATATTCTGATGGCAACGACAACTTATCAAATGCCCTTCCTGACGCTCGCTTACACTTGCTCTTTGTCTCAATCTTATTTATTCTTCCAGATGGCAACGACAACTGTAATCTGTTTTGTTACTTGGTGATATCGCAGGATCACCATGTAAAGTACGCGCCTTTTTTATTTAAAAAAAGGACTCGCGTTTTTATAAAAAAGTTCTAGGACCTGCCTAATTGGTTGCCGGCGAAGTTCTCCACTGGCGCTATTTTATATATCCTTTTTTATGCCGTTCACTTAAAAAAGTGCAGAGGCTAAAAAGGGTTTAAGTCGGCAGCTATTAAAGCTCAAGACTTATTAAAAATGAAAATGGTTGGCAGCTGTTAGAGCTCAAAACTAGATTAAATTTATTTTAAATTTGTTCATCCTTGTTCATCCTTGTACAAATTTGTAGTATGTATAACGGTATTTTGTCTTAAAACTAGTTAACAATTGTTTTTGTATCTAAAAAATAAACAGAATCATATGTTCTTAAATTAGTGTAAAAGTAATAGTAGAATATCGTATACCTATTTGTAATTTATTAATAGTAGTATAATGTGTGTGAGTGAGTAGACTTAGATTATTAGAAAATGTAAACATAATCATATGTTAACATATTTGTGTAGGAGTAAAAGTAAAAATGTAATTTCATATATTTTGTATTCAGCAATATTAGTACATGTGTGCGAATGAAATAGGTAGTAGTGCTTAGTATGAACATATGTTCTTATTGTTTGAATATTATTTTAGTATAATGCAGTAAAATAGAATAAGGTGATACGTACCGTAAAGGTGTGTATCTTTCACATATGTTTTCTAGTTGTTTGTTAACGTGTGATTTATAAGTATTTTATAATGTAAAAGTGTGCACACTACACCCTCACCCTTAAGATAAAAATTAATTTAAAATTTAAGAAAAATTAATTTTTTTTTTGTGGTTTAATTTATACAATATTTTAATATAATTCATTTATTTCCACAACTGAAAATTTTAAATAAAAAGATACTGTTTGATACAAATATTTCTTTAACATGTTGTTATGATATTCTTTTAGTTTTCCATTGATATTAATTATTGAATTTACTCCTTTTTTGCTTACAATTATAAATAGACCAATGTAGGAGATAGTATGTATAACGGTATTTTGTCTTAAAACTAGTTAACAATTGTTTTTGTATCTAAAAAATAAACAGAATCATATGTTCTTAAATTAGTGTAAAAGTAATAGTAGAATATCGTATACCTATTTGTAATTTATTAATAGTAGTATAATGTGTGTGAGTGAGTAGACTTAGATTATTAGAAAACGTAAACATAATCATATGTTAACATATTTGTGTAGGAGTAAAAGTAAAAATGTAGTTTCATATATTTTGTATTCAGCAATATTAGTACATGTGTGCGAATGAAATAGGTAGTAGTGCTTAGTATGAACATATGTTCTTATTGTTTGAATATTATTTTAGTATAATGCAGTAAAATAGAATAAGGTGATACGTACCGTAAAGGTGTGTATCTTTCACATATGTTTTATAGTTGTTTGTTAACGTGTGATTTATAAGTATTTTATAATGTAAAAGTGTGCACACTACACCCTCACCCTTAAGATAAAAATTAATTTAAAATTTAAGAAAAATTAATTTTTTTTTTGTGGTTTAATTTATACAATATTTTAATATAATTCATTTATTTCCACAGCTGAAAATTTTAAATAAAAAGATACTGTTTGTTACAAATATTTCTTTAACATGTTGTTATGATATTCTTTTAGTTTTCCATTGATATTAATTATTGAATTTACTCCTTTTTTGCTTACAATTATAAATAGACCAATGTAAGGAGATTGATTTTTTTCTTCTATTCATCCTTTTTATTAAAACTTTATCTCCAATATTTAAATTTAACGGGTTTATATTTTTATCTTTTTCAATTCTATTCATTTTTGCAATATTTATTAATTCTTTTGCTTTTTGTAAAGAATATTTTAATCTATGTTTTAATTCTTGAGCGTAGTTGTCTGTATTATATACTACTGATTCGAAACGATTATCATTTGGAAGATTTGCTAGTTTTCCAAAAATTAGCTCAAATTGTGTATAATTTGTATCAACATGAGGCGTTGTATTGTATGAAAAAATTTGTTTAACGTTCAAAAGACTGCATATTTCCGACATTAAATATGCATTAAATATTCATTGAGAAATTCTGTGCCTCTATGTGATTTTAAAATTTTAAAGTGACCGTATATTAAAATTACATTTTCAATTAATGTTTTAGCAACAGTTTTCGCGTCTTTTGTCGCCATTGGACATGCTATTACGTACTTTGTTAAGTCGCACTGACACGTTAGTATATATCTGTAATTGTTGGAAACGACTTCAAAACTGGTACTTGGTGTGTCTGTCATTGTTAAATTTTCTTTTTTTTGGCTTACACACTTTCCACACTTTCCACAAACATCTTCACCTCCCTTGTCCAAAATAAATAAACCCTTTAGCAATTCATTTTACAAAATTTTTATTTAAATAGTACGTTGAAAGGTAAGTAGTATTAAGTTTTACATTGAGAAGTCTGAAAAAGTTTTAGCTTTAGATTCTTGTTGGGTAGTGTAGTAAGTATAGTTTTTAGAGTATTACAACCATGATAAAAGTTTTCTATATGACCTTGTTATTTATTTTGTTGATTTTCTATGATTTAAATAAAAGTTCTAAATGTCTGACAGTTTAAATCATTCTTGATTTAAAATACAAATTCTAGTTGTTTGATAGTTTTAACAACTAAATTGATAGTATTTTAGTAACAATTAATTGCTCTAACGAATTTTTTCCAAAGAAACAAAAACAATAAGTTAAAAAAAAAACGTTAATTAATTTTTAATTTGTTTAAGCTATAGTTCAAATTCAGATTGGAGTAGTCATAAGTTTTAATTTGTTTTCGCGATAATTTTAAATTTATGCCAGTTGTTAAATTCAAAATTTTATTTTAATATAATATAAGTCTTAAATGTAGAATTTATTTAAAAATAATTTTACTTTAGTTTTGTAAGACCTTTATGAAATATTTAGATCAAAATGAGTAACGCTTGATTTTCTCTTCGTCATTTTAATGACGATGTAACATATTGTCACCAGAAATATTATCAATATTATCTAAATTTAACTCATTTTTCATTTAATTGACAACAACTACCCATCGCAAATGACACAGTGAAACCCAAACTGAAATTTAAATTAATTAAAGAAACCAATTCATTTTAAAATTTTTTAAAATTGAGGAAATTTGTTGTATCGTGTGCTCCGTTGCAGCTTTGTACACTTAAAAAATATTTATTTAAAATATATGCATATTTATGCATATGCATTCCTATATTTGTTGCAATTTTATGTTTAACGTTATGATCTAATTTTCCTTTTTTTCAATTTTTTCGTTTTATCAATTTATTATTGTATTGATATTTGGATATCTTACCTTAATATTTTTCGTTTATTTTAAGCTATTATTGTTTTCCTTTATGTTAAGTTACGATATTTCGTTTATTTTCAGTCTTATGTCTCATTTATTTTACGCTATATTATTCTTCATTTATTTTAGGGCATAATATTTCCTTAATTAACGTTATATTTCACTGTGAGACCGATTCGGTATTTACAAAAGTTTCAGCCAAAATTTGTAAAAATTTTGAGATAGGAGATCTTGTAATTATATTGCGACTAGTCCGACTTCTCAATTCCATCACAATTTTTTTTTAAACATTTTAAAGTTAAGAAGTAGGAATTCTGGTATTCTGGATTTTTAACAATTTTTACATATGCTTAGGTTGTGAGAATTTACAAACAAAATGCACTTTTGTTCAATGAAATTAAACTTAAAATGTTACTGTGCCAAAAGATTTTTGAAAAAATATACAAAGAGTGTTTATCACAATGGAGAATACAATTTATGATAAATTTTGCTCAGTGTTTCTTTATTTTTTTAAAAATATTAACAAGCCAAAATACTTGATGGGTTTTGCAGTATTTATTAAAACTTTAAAATTTCTTTCTAAATAGTCTAATATAGCTGAAATCAGTGGAAAATATGGCAGCTATTTTAGTGTATTGCCTAATAAGTAATAGTGTATTGCCACTAACAATACAACTGAAAGCCTGTCGATGCCTTTTGCCGCTAGCTATGCTGATATAGCCTCTCTTGGCGCTCAAAGCTCTTATTATGATTCTGTCCTCAAAAACACTGCAAAGGGCGCTCTTGATTCAGCCAATGCTCTGACTGTGCATAACTTTCAACGCTCTGCTATGTCTACAACACCAAGCTCTTCACATGGCGGCGCTTTTGCTCCACTACAATCAAATAGTGTGAAAAATAAAGTTGCGGATAAAATAATTGTAAATAATAACTCCAAACCAAAATTAACCCGAACTGGTTTTTTGGGAGTTAATGATACTCACGATCTTGATATCGTCGCTGAAAAAAAATTTGTGCATGTTTCGTCGTTTAAACCGTATGTGTCAGAGAGTGATATTATAGATTATGTGGTTAAACAATCTGGAATTGATAGAAGTCATTTTTCATGTGCTAAGCTTGTTAAAAAAGATGCTGTTCTGGATAATCTTAGCAGTGTATCTTTCAAATTGGAAGTGTCAGCGAACCTACATAATAATATAATAGACCCATCTCTGTGGCCTGCCAATGTAAGAGTGCACGCATTCCAAAATTTTCAAAAGGTGGGTGCACTGAACAAAGTAAATTAGCGAATGAATTATTAGTGAAAAGTTCCTGCTCTGGACTTAAACTCTACTTTCAAAATATGTCGGGTATTAGAACTAAATCGGCTGCTATATTTAATTGGTCCTCGCATAATGATTTTGATCTGATCATCTTTATTGAAACCTGGCTTAATTCAGATTTTTTGATGGTGAATTTTTCGATTTGGATATGTATCACGTTTATCGGAAAGATAGAGACCCGTTATTAAAATGTAGTGATTTTTCGAGTTTGTCAGCACTATCATAGGACGAGTGGTTTGGAAACCACTTTGCCAGCTGGAATCCTGCTGAATCAAGAATTTGAGTAACTTGCCTTCGAATCGTATCGAGATCCTCGATGTTGTCAGCTCCAGTGAGCAGATTGTATAAAAATAATTGCGAATATTCTTTGATCCAACTGGAAGTGATTCTCTGAATTGATCACTTAAGAAATTCAAGCAGCGTGTAGCCAGAAATGGTGCAGAGAAGCCAGAAATGGTGCATATTTGCATCTCATTTGCTGAACTTTCTCTCCAGAGAATAATTTGATATTTTCTATCTGCCTCATCAATTTGAACTTGACGATACATTTTAGTAATGTCAGCAGTAATTGCGTTTTTGTGCATGCGAAAGCGGATCGTCGGGCCAACCATTAAAATATCATTTAATGACATTTAGGATGATGTTCGACAAAAAGCGTCAAACACTACTCGCAGTTTCGTGGACGTACTCTGTGGTCGTAAGACGCATTGATGCGGTATAAAATAGTGTGGACTACCAGCAAACGTATTATTGGTTAGAGACATGTGACCTAAGTCCCGGTACTCTTTCATGAAATCTATGTACAGATCTCGTAGCTCAGAATCTTTCAACAGCTTTCGTTCTAATGACAAGAAACTTTTTCGCTGTATCGAACGACATGCCAAGTGAGCTGTCTCGAGGAATTTAGTTTCGCAAAGCCTTTGCTCAGTTGTATGCTTAAAAACTGTCGACTCTTTGGGAATTTCTTCTAATTCCCAGAATTTTTGGACTAAAGAGTTAAGTGAACAGCTGTCTTCCTCTTGGAGACTTATTAAATTGCAAACTTGAGGCTTACAGGTTTCTTTATTTTTATATCTTCCTGACACCAAGTAAGGTTTTCTGAAGCGTTGGAAGATCTAGACTTTGTTAAATTTGTCCGACTGAAAGTAGCTTAAAGAAAGTTTCAGCACCCAGCAGGAGATCTATTTTTTGCGGCTTAAAAAAGTACGGATCAGCAAGTTTAATATTTGAAGGAATGTTCCAGTTGCTTGTTGAGACTTAAAGATCTGGCTTGTAGTTAGATATCGATCGCATTACCCAAAAGTCAGTAGAAAACTCGTGAGAGTTTACGCGTGACCTCACAGTAGCATTAAGTCTTTGATTTACTGTAGAATTTGTCTTGCTAATTCCGATTAACTTTAAAGTCCTTTCTTCTTTTCTTAATTGCAACCTTTGCGCAAGTTCTTCGGTCATAAAATTAATTTGAGAACCGGAATCAAGCAACGTTCTGGCCAATTGATATTCGCCAGTTTTGCTTTTTATACAGGGTCCGCCATCTAACTTTTTTTTCAACTAGTGCTTATTTCGTGAATGGTAACACTTAGCTCATGTCTGATTTGACAGATAATTAGTTGTATCCTTCCGCTGAACGAATATGGTTGTGTTTACGCTTAAACAACGCTGGAATATATTGCGACATTACTTTGAAAATCATGGTAATGTTGCAGAATGTGTGCGAAATTTGCGTATGGATTTTGGAAGAAGAGAAGCACCGTCAGCTCCGTATGTTCATTATCTTGTAAAAAAAGTGAAAGAAACTGGCATCCTCATCGATAAACCAAAGCGTGAAAAGCCAAAAGCAGTGCGTACACCCGAGAATATTGCTGCTGTGGCAGAAAGTGTGCGTGAAGCGATCAACATCAATTTACCGTCGTTCTCAACAATTGAACATTTCGGAGAGATCATTGAGACAAATTTCGGATAAAGACCTTGTTATGACGCCATACAAAGTCCAATTGGTGCAGGAGTTGAAGCCAACTGACCATCCATTGTGTTTTCGCTTCGCCAAGTGGGCCTGCGATCGACTTACAGAAGATGCCGATTTTGCCAAAAAAATCATCTTTTCAGATGAAGCTCATTTTGATCTTGGCGGGTATGTAAACAAGCAAAATTGTCGCATTTGGGGCACAGAAAACCCGCACGCATACATTGAAAAGCCGCTGCACCCAAAACGAGTCAATGTTTGGTGCGGATTTTGGTCCAGAGGCATAATTGGGTCATTTTTCTTCGAAAATGAGCAAGGAGTGGCCGTTACAGTCAATGGCGATCGTTATCGGGCCATGTTGAACGAATTTTTGTTCACAAAAATTGAAGAGGAGGATATTGGCAACATTTGGTTTCAACAGGACGGCGCTACGTGCCACACAGCCGAAGCTACGCTCGATGTTTTGCGCCCTGTTTTTGAAGATCGCATTATCAACCGCATTATCAGCCGTTGGACTATTATTTGTGGGGTGCCTTCAAAGATAAGTGTTACGCCGACAAGCCAGAGACAATTGACGCTTTAATGGACAATATTCGTGAAACCATTGGTGAAATACAGCTGCACACAATCGATACTGTGCTTAAAAATTGGACCGATCGTGTAGGCTACTGCATGGCCAGCCGAGGCAGCCATTTGAATGAAATTATTTTCCATTAATAACCGGAAGGATTGTACTTTCAAATAAAAAAATAAATTTGAAAAAATATCCAGTAGTTTTTTTTATAGAATTTTCAAAAAAAAAGTTATTTGGCGGACCCTTTACTAACCACTGCTGTGGCTAGGATAACTTGGTCGTCACTTGCCGAGCTATGGTTAACGAAAGCTCTAGAAGAAGATGGTTGATCAAAAATGGAACTTGGAGTTGAAATGCCAGTAGCATACTGATGCAATGACGAGTTGTGTGATCTGTTGCACACTCGACAACGCTTAGTGGGATTTGTTCATACAATGTTAGGCAAAAAATATAAGGAGTGCTCATAGAATGTTGAAATTTTGCTCTGAGCCTTTGGTTAGCTCAATTAAGAAAAAATAAAGTTTCATCAAAATTGGCCACGCCCACTACCCACCGCCCATACAACCCAAAGTTTATTTTTGGCCCAAAGTTTTTAAAATTTGGCACAGAGCCTTTATTACCTCAATTAGCGTCCACCACTCACCGCCCATAAAACCCATATTATATTTTTTCCACAACTTTTTCTTTCTTTACCAAAACTAATTATTTTATAAATAAATTTCATTACATGCATTTAAATATGGACTTTTATTCATCATCTATCATTTCTGTTACTATATCATCAAGTTCCAGAACCTGTTTATGGGGTCGACATCTAATGCTACTTATAAAAGGATCTGACGATACTAGAAGTCGATGAAAAACATCTGTATTTGTTGCAACTCTATCACACTTTCTGGAGAACCTTAATCTTTAATTTCTATAATATTTATTTCTGGCTTCTTCGGCTTCTTCAGAAAGCATGCCAATTGGAAGTATTGCCGCATCCATGATATCTGAATTCGAAGTTTATTTTCCAGTTTTAGACTTTTGTGTTCGTCCTTGAGCGCCGACCATCTTTCAAATGGTTTGTTGTAGGCAATATGAAGTATGCACTCCATAAATTTTATGCGAGCATATAAGGAGGAAACGCCCGTTTTGATTGCTTCACCATCAATAGCTTTGCTTGAAACTAAATTAAGATTATTCATTTCAGTAGGTTTCGCTTTGCAAATGTAACAAACAGCTGCTGAAGATGTATCTGTAACCGTTTGAGCTGTCTTGCCATCTAACATTGTAAACAACAAATTATGCTTGATCCAAAATTGCTTCCCGCATGCTACAACTTCGGTATTTTTCAAAGCAGCAATATCTAAATTAATTTTTTCAACAAGGCTTAGCACTTTTTCTTTTGTTTCTTTGGTAAATTCAAAGGAGATAGGACGGCAGAATCTTGTTGATGACGGACTTTTATTTCGCCAATATACTTCTTGAGAAATCGTCTGTAAACTTAACGGAACCATACATGCCAGTAAAAACTCTGCTACTAAACTCTGATTGTACTCAACATGTCCAGAGGAACCATCGCAACCCCACTTACATGTAAACTGTAATTTATCCGTCATACCTTTTAATTCTTCATCCGGAAAAGTTTGAAATAATCGGCTTAACGTATGATCCATTAAACTTTGCAAGGAAACAGACGCAGCTTTTTTAGATATTTTAATTTCATCTGGATAGCAATGTCTTTTTTCTTCTCTGACGTTTGCATATGGTGGCAAAATATCGTATCCTTCATTTTTGAGAAAACTTTTGATGGCTTCATACTGACTCTTTGTAAGCTCTGCATCCATCATCATTGCTAGTACAGCCGGCGAACGAATATAAAATCGAGTTGGTATATTTCCACCCATCACTTAACATGCCATATTTAAATGTTCTTTGAATATTTTGAAGCTTATTCAGTTGCCTTGAGCCTCTTTGTGCGAACTTGACAATCTTCGAAATCTTTCGCTGGCCCTCCTAGTTTAGTTGAACAACTAGGCTCGCTATTAAGTAATACTTCAAATACAGCTAAAAACACAATAGGAAAAAACATTTACACATATAAAATGTTATAACTCTTTTAACGTACTTTTTAGCTAATCTTCATTTTTTTTAAAAAAATGGGATTTTAGTTTATGCGATTCTTGCCACCGTTTTTTGAAATGACCAAGAAAACTCTTTTGAATTGCTATTTTCACTATATTATATTTCGTCATCCTGAAGCATTGCATTTTTTGATTTAATGAAATCGGTTATTAATTCCAAACTTGCATTGCAATTAATGAGTTCGTAACTCAGTTCACTATGTAACACAGAAAATAAACGGATTTTAATGATATTTCTTTCACTTCGCTATTTGCTATTTTGACGTTGTATTTTTATTGTTGTTAAATCAAATGATTTTGTTTTTAATCTATTCCAAATAAATTATTGTTGTAACTAAATGTCATAATAACGCACGTGCCTAAAAGTATGCCATGTCTTTTTGTAATTTTTTAAAATTAAAAATTTCATGAATTTGGAGACAAATTTTATGATTTTATAAAAGATTATGAATTATTTAAACCTTTTTTTTTTAATTGATAGTATGGAGTCCTACCTTTCATTTTATTATAGCGGGAGCACCTAGCACGACCGAGCAACCTTTTTTTTCTTCCAAGGAAGTTTGCAATCACGGCACATTATTGAACAAATTTTATTCTATCATATCTTTTAAACAAAATGAGCGAACTTTATAACTTTTTTTAAATACGTAGAAAAGGCTATATTTGAAAAAAATCACTATTTAAATCAGAGCAATAAAATTATCTTACGTACAAACACTATAGAAGTGCGTAAACAGTTTTCGATATTTTCGACCAAAATTTACATGTGGCTTTACTTAATTTTTTCAAAGGCAAATAAACGTTTTTTGGGATAAAATTTATGGATTCTTCATACTGAATCAATTTTCTACAAAACTGCATCATTACATTTTTAAATTTAATGTGTCGAAAAAACTACTTATTGCACAAAAAATCTCACTGTGCAACGTATTGCTTTGCATCTGGATACTGGGTGCAATTTTATTTAGGCAATTTATGCACGCTGGATCCGATTTGATGAAATCAAATCGTTGCGAAACAGGAAGCGCGGAAAACGGAGGACAAAAACTTATAGCGTGATCTTTCGATTTGCAAAATAAGCACTTTCCATCATGCTCAGTAGTTGATTTATTGCAAGCAAACGAAGATTTAACATTCTTTTTTTAGCTATTGTCCTGCTTTGGTTTGCTGACCCTAGATTTGGATGTTGAAGCCTCATCAGCAGAAATATGCTGGTATCGCTTATTGAGAGCATTCTCACAGTCACTCCATGAGGGCTGCTTATCATAATCTAGCTGTTCTTCCCATTTGGATTTCGTGACTGGATCGACTTTCGACATAACTAAATGAATAAGAATTACATTTGTGATATTCTTATCATCTCCTATTGACAATAAAGAATCGTACAGCGCTGATACTGTGTCGATCATGGTACGTAAGGCAGAAGCAGACGGTTTATTGATCTCTGGAAGATCAAATAGCTTCGAAATGCTGTCGAAAAATATAACACAATTGTTGTCATAAAGCTTTTTCAGACTAGCTAGAGCCTTCGGATAGTTTCTTTCCGTAACTTGGAAGGCCTTTACTGTGCTTCATCAGATAAGCACGATAGCAGATTTTTGAATTTCTCAATGTCTCTCAACGTGTGATCATTGTCCACTAGATTTTCGAAAAGGCTTATAAAATTCTTGTAATCAGAATATTTTCCACTGAATTTGGGAAAACGGATGTTGGGAAGTCTAGATTGATGTTGACTACATCCAAACGAGGTTTCTGGAACATTAGACTTCCTAAGTTTGCTTAGTATTTGCAAAAATTATGATTTTGTGGAAACACATGCGTCTTCAAGACTTGAGCGAAACTCATCAGTGGCGTCGATTGACTCTATCCTTCTTTGATAAGTCATCGTTTGCTCAATATATGAATTGAGAATGTCCAAGCGACATTCTAATTCCAGACGGTTGAAATAAATAGTTTTCTCTTGTAAGGCCTGTTTCATTCCTAGAATGTTTGCCATTACAGTGACTCTCTGTTTAATTAATTGTTCCGACCCATCATTGTGTGGAGAATTTTGACACTTCGGAGCCATATTTGCGAATTTCCCGAAAAATTAATTGAACACAAACGCAATTTGCACTAAATTTGCGACCAAAATCAAGTTGATTGTTGTTAATTAATTATTCTAAACTCAATGTTTAGAATTTACTTAGAATCTTCGGTAAGTAAAGTTTACCGAAATTATTCGCTATGAAAACCTTTAGCATTATAAATTAAAAGTCTCACACAGTAATTTGTCGATTAAATAGCAATGGATAATGCCGGAACAAAACTTCGAAAAATTCGCAAAAAAACTTATTGAATTTGAAACTGAGTACAATTTTTCTCAGTGTAGCTAATAAACTTGCTACTATTGATTAATTAAATATTCGCTTGAAATTTCAATTTGTTGTTACGCCGGGGAAAACGAAAAGAAAAACCCACGAAAGTTTTTACCTATTGAGCGAGGTGGCAACTCTATTTGCTTTGAGTGAAAAGTACAATTCCAAAGAAGAGAGTCAATGCATCTATGTGTGTATGCAACGCAGTGTGTATATTAGGGCGGGTTGATTTTTTATTTGTAAATCGTATAGCAAAAACATAAACTACATAAAATTCTAAGAAAATTCTCCGAAGAAACCATGTATCTAAAATAAAATCCTAATCCGCGCCTCTCGACTTGAAAATTTATATGCCCCCTTTTCTGCACTCAAAATTTTTATACATTAAAAAAATATTCACCCAAGTAAAAAAGTTTGTATATAATTTTATATTTAATATTTTTATAAGGAACATAGATAAACAAGTCTTATTTTATAATGCAAATAAAAACAAACAAAAGATTTGTTTTCACTCAAACAATATTTCAGTAATTTTTCAGTAATTTTTTTACCATAAACAAATTTTGTGTCATTAAAAGAAATAAGGTCTTTAATACATACAAAGAAGCAATTATAGAATACAAAGAAAACTTTACTTATTGGTTATATGTTAATTTTGTTGTCTTTTTTACTCTCCATTCTAGGTACTTTGGCACGACTTTCTATAGTTACTATTGATCTATATTTATATAGATAAAATAAACAGGATTAGAGGTCATGCTTTTTTTCTGTTTTAAGAAGTATGTTTTGCATATTTTATTCTAAAAAATTTTTTTTTTATTATTCTTTGTTATTTGCAAAACGCAGTGTTGGTAAAACTTGTTCTAACTATTTTTCATATAGAACGCAAATTAGAGGAGATGCAAATTGGGGTTCAACTGCTTTTTTGATAATTGAATATTTTGATTAGTCTCAAAAAAAAAACCTGTATCGCATAAACTATAAAACATAAAACATAAATAAAACATAATAGCTATATTTAAAAAAAAAAAATTTTAGCGAAAGAAGAGGAAAAAAATTTCAAGTCGAGAGGCGCGGATTAGGGTTTGATTTTAGGCCTATGGTTTCTTCGGAGAATTATCTTAGACCCCTTTTCCACACGGCAATTTTTCTTGCCGGCAAGTCGAGTTTGTTGGCAATCGGAACGAGACGAAAGGGGACGAGTACAGACTTGCTCGTACCGGCAAGTTTTCTTTTGTGCTGTTCTTTCTTTGATGCTTCTTTTTATTGTTATTCGTCAACTTAAGATGCGTGCGCATTAGTGTAAAACCATATATAGATAAATTTAGCATTGCCTTCGTGTGTTTGTGTTGAAAATGAGCTTTTCAGATCCATTATATAGTTTTTTAAAACAGTTTTACTTCTTTTTGTAAATATTATTGAATCTTAAATGTTATTGAACCTTAACAAAAACTATTTCACAACACGAATGTCAGACAAGTAAAATCGGAATTGCTCAAGAACTCTTGCTGAGTGGAAACGCAAATGGCAAGTCCAAAAGAGAATCGAAAACTTGCCGGCAAGAAAAATTGCCGTGTGGAAAAGGGGACTTAGAATTTTATGTAGATTACGTTTTTGCTATACGATTTTTCATTTTTTTTCATCCATACAAATCAACCCGCCCTAATGTATATACTCGAACGAAAAAAATGCACTCACTTCTTTGGCTTATAATTGTTGCACTATATTTTCACTCAACGCGTATTAAATTCTATTTTGCAATAAACACGAATTCTCAATTTTTCATTAAAATTGGTTTGAATTGCCGACGGGATTTCGACGATAAATATAATGGCGAACGTGATTATGACTTGAATACATATTATTATTTTTTCACTAAAAAAATGCGCGATAAATTTAATTGTATTAATTCTGCGCTACGCACTTTGTTGTTGTTTCACGTCGTTTTTATGGTTATAAGATAATATTAATAATTTTTGTATATATGTATGTATGTATGTCAACGCAAAGAAAATAAATGCAATTAATTGTGCAGAAATTGTTTATTTCATAATTTTTCGGCTAACACCGGCCGGATTGAATCAGCGATGAAAGCCTTGTTCTTTTTTCTTTTAATAAAAAAGAGATTTTAAATTTCGCACTTTCAAATCAATTGCATTCAAATACCTCTGATATTGAGACTTCCTTTTTGCAGTTGCAGCGACTGTTAACCATCGGGAAGCGTTGACGTCAAGCAGCACGAAAAGAGCCAACAGATAACCGGCAAACAGCAGCAGTAGCAGCGAACGGCAGCAGGTTGCAGCAGAAGCAGCAGTTTGTAGCAGCAGCAACAGCAGGTTGTAGCAGCAGCAGAAGAAGCAACGGGTTGCAACAGAAATTGGAGCCAACGGTATTGGCTAACAACAACTCGCGGTGTTTCGGCACAATAATGGCACAAATTATTATTATGGCGTTTTTTACGAATTTTCATTATCTGATCTGGCAAAACAATGTGCGATAAGCTGTTGGTAATAAACATTAGTCTGTGTTTGATATTTTATTAACCACAAGATACTTGCCCAATTTCTTGTAAGATTCTTGAGGTTTTTACTCAATCAAAAGAAATGTGCATGCCTCCCCCAAGCAGTTGCCAAAAGAAAAGACCAGAGAACAGAAGTTCATACCGTGCATTTTCTTAAGTGCGCTTACACTATGCAAGCCGTCGTGTTATTTTTTACACTGTTAAGCGACATGGTGGTGTAGTAAAGCAATGGTTGCTACAAATCATATCGTTCCGACTCAGACAGCATGGGCATTAGTTCAAACGCAAATAATTTAAATATTTTACGAATAACTTCAATTTAAATAAGAAAATAACTATTTGTATACACTGACTACTTTACTGCTGTCAGATTTGAAAAGAAAATGGCAGCTGACAGATTTAAAAATGGTCAGCTGTCAAATTTGAAAACTAATCAGCTGTCATATTTGTCCTTGCTTTGAAGTTTATGGCCTACAGTTGCGGTTTGGTGTTATCAGATAGTGTTCACACTAGGCAGTTACAAATTAGGGGTATTCACGATGTTGCGTATTTGACATTACCTTGTGTATTTTGAAACCAAATACCAGATATTATCGAAGGTTCGTTTACGATAAGTGGTAAGGATTGAAAATTTGATACCAAAATTATAGGACAAATGCATTACATCCTGAACAACCCCAACAATGAAAGCAACTTGCCGCGGTGAAATTTTGTACCGTTACAAAGCAGTTCTTTGCCGCAGTAAGCTACTCGTTGCAAGGACTGCAGGCACTACTTCCTACTGTGTTTGGCGTGAAATACACTAAGCCATTTGTTATGCATATCAGCAAGCTCGTAGTATGCCGAATCCATTCTCTTTATCCCTTTTGCCTTTTCAAAGACATTCGCCAATTTTGTATTGCAATGCTCAGAGGCTTTGCTTTGGGCGAAACTTCTTCGATAGACAATCTGACCTACGTAAAAACTCACAAGACGTGAACGCATGCTATAATTTTTAGAATTTTTTTTCAAAAGCTTGGCGCAGACTCTCTCGCACTTGTTCTAGAATAAACTCAGTTTTCTCTTAAGGTTAAACTTCTGCTGTGGGATCTTCCAACATTTTTAGATTTCTCAGAAGCTCATAACTTTTAGCATGACATAATTTTTTTTCCGAAAACAACAAAATATTGTGAAAAACCTGAATAAGAGCAAGGTGAATCGCGAACAAGGTTTGTTCCCAATCTTTTTGCTCTGGATGAATGTAGGTGCGAACAGCCACGATTGTTGATCGATTCAAGCGTTCGACCGTGAAAGTTTGCCATTAAATTAAGCTTAACACCATATTGAAGTAGCACATATTTAAACTTGTTAGGTTAAAATTGAACGCCATTGTCAGTTGTTAAACTTTTAGGAACACCGAAAATTCCAAAAATTGGCTTTTCCAGAAATTCGACAATCTTTTTGGAAGAAAACGTCCGAATTGGTTCCAAGAAATGAAACTTCGAGATGTGGTCAAGCACAATCACGATACCTACGTTTCCTAAGCGTGACCTGGGGTAAGGTCCTAAAAGCTCCACGTAGAGTCTCTGAAAGATTCGAATAGAAATAAGCTGTTGTCCCATCGGTGTGTGAAGAATGTAGTCAGGCGTTTTGGTCATTTTGCAAACCTCGCAAGCTAGAACATAATCACGTATTTGGTTTGCTATTTTCGCCCAAAAATAGAACAATTTTAAACGAGTAAGCGTTTTGTTTATCCCACCATGAGAACTCATTGGGTGATCATGAGCTTCAAAAAAGAGAGACATTCTAAATTCCTCAGGCACCCAGAGTTTCCATGACTGTTCCTCTTGGATGAGATGACCGCTTACGAATTCACAACGCTTGTAAATTAAGCCATCTACTGCTTGTGTGTCTGGCTGGTGGTCACAACTTTTATGAAACTCGTCGACCAGTTTTAGATAGTTTTCTGTTTTAAAATGTGCAGAAAAAAAATCCAAAACTGGCCAAGTCGTAGCCGCATTCTCTGTCAGTTCAGAAATTTCAACATCCTCAGGCAACTGCTTTTTGCAGCATGTTGGTCAACAGCCAGAACATCGTCTGGGCGCATTACATAGGCCGAAAGGCATTGAAACGAACTAGTACAGAGGTCGATTAGGCACTTTGAAGGCAGTCTTATCCTTCGACGCTGCATCTAATGGAATCTGCCAGAAGGCGTCCTTTAGATCCAAACTCGAAATGAATTGAGCCAGGGGAGCTGACTGAGGACACCATCAATGAGCGACAGGGAAAAAACATCTTTCACAGTAACCTCATTGACCTTGCGCGCATCGAGACACAAACTCACTTTATTTGGTTTGACAATCAATGCTACAGAAGATGAATAAGCACTTTGAGATACCTCAATTACGCCAAGTGTCACATGCGATCTACTTCAGCAAATAGCAGCTTTTCGACACCTGGAGACACAGAAAAATGTCGTTGTTGAATCAAGGTACGTCGTTAATGACAATAACTTTTCCGACAATTTAGCACATCCTGCAACAAAGATGCTCAATAATATTTTTGGTAAAGCGGTACATTTCCTTAATACAAAAAAATTGGCACAACGAAAATGGCGCAGTTGTATTATTGTTGTGAATACATCAAATTGGCAATCAGTACAGAAAGACACGCCGTGACAATTTTTTCCGGCGCATCGATGGACAACGAACAATAAATCAAAGTTAACAGCAGCACAGCAGTAGCAGAAGTACGAGAAAGATTTCACCGTATATGTTGAAGATTGAGTTCCTGTCTGCTAGTTGCTGTCGATAAAGCAGTCAAACAATAAATTACGTAACGTATCTCAAGTAGTATTTGTTTACAATGTTTATTATGTTCATTTATAATCCCGTATCTGTACAAGGTACCTTCCATACAATCCAAATTTGCGCTATCGCCCACAAAAAAAAAAACGAACGAGTTTAAGCGCCAGATGCATTCTATGCAAGCCTTCGTGGTCACGAACAACCAGCAGCTACAAGAGAGTGTGCTTCTACTGAGAAGCAAAATTAATCAGCCACAAAATACGATAAATTCACAGTCTACATCACCGCCAGCGATACAGCCGACTTAAAAGTCAAATTTCCCAGAACCAATACCGCCACTGACGATGCAGCAATCTCAAACGCAGGAAAAGCCAAACGCACAGTCTTCATCGCAAATTTTACAGCCACCAGAGCAGAGGTCAATAACTCAACCGAAATCGCCAGTACATTTTCTACACAGCCAACTTCGCAGATGAGGCAGCCATTTTCGACCCAGCCGATGTCACAGGTATATAAAGGGTCAAATAACTTTTTTTTTAAATTCTATAAAAAAACTACTGGATATTTTCTCAAATTTCTTTTTTTATTTGAAAGTGCAATCCTTCCGGTTAATCATAGAAAATAATTTCATTCAAATGGCTGGCCATGCAGTAGCCTAAACGATCGGTCCAATTTTTAAGCACATTATCGATTGTGTGCAGCTGTATTTCACCAATGGCTTCACGAATTTTGTCCTTTAAAGCGTCAATTGTCTCTGGCTTGTCGGCGTAACACTTATCTTTGAGGGAACCTCACAAATAATAGTCCAACTGTGTCAAATCGCAGCTCCGAGGTGGCCAAACGACATCAGTTCTGCGGCTGATAATGCAAAAAACAGGGTGCAATCATCGAGTGTAGCTTCGGCTGTGTGGCACGTAGCACCGTCCTGTTGAAACCAAATGTTGCCAATATCCTCCTCTTCAATTTTTGTGAACAAAAATTCGTTCAACATGGCCAGATAACGATCGCCATTGACTGTAACGGCCACTCCTTGCTCATTTTCGAAGAAAAATGACCCAATTATGCCTCTGGACCAAAATCCGCACCAAACAGTGACTCGTTTTGGGTGCAGCGGCTTTTCAATGTATGCGTGCGGGTTTTCTGTGCCCCAAATGCGACAATTTTGCTTGTTTACATACCCGCCAAGATCAAAATGAGCTTCATCTGAAAAGATGATTTTTTTGGCAAAATCGGCATCTTCTGTAAGTCGATCGTAGGGCCACTTAAGCGAAAACGCATTGGATGGTCAGTTGGCTTCAACTCCTGAACCAATTGGTTCCTGATCTCTTCAAAATGTTCAATTGTTGAGAACGACTGTAAATTGATGTTGATGGCGCTTCACGCACACTTTCTGCCACAGCAGCAATATTCTCCGGTGCACGCACTGCTTTTGGCTTTTCACGCTTTAAATTATCGATGAGGATGCCAGTTTTTTTCACAAGATAACGAACACACGAAGCTCACGGTGCTTCTCTTCTTCCAAAATCCGTATGCAATTTTCGAACACATTCTGCAACATTACCATAATTTTCAAAGTAATGTCGCAATATTTCCCAGCGTTGTTCAAGCGTATACACAACCATATTCCTTCAGCGGAAGGATAAAACTAATTATCTGTCAAATCAGACATGAGCTAAGTGTTACCATTCACAAAATAAGCACTAGTTTAAAAAAAAAAGTTAGATGGCGAACCCTGTACATACGTGCCACCGATGCAGCCAAAGTCGCAGCCAACGTCTCAAATGGCACCAACAACTCCGACCCAGCCGACGTCTCAGACGCATTCTTATATGCCGCCTCTGCAGCCGACGTCTCAAATGGTCCCGCCACATTCAACCCAGCCGCCATCTCCGATGCCTTCGCATATGCCGCCGCTGCAGCCAACGCAGCAGCCGACGTCTCAAATAGCACCCCCACATTCGGCTCAGCTGACGTCTCAGATACCCTCGCATATGCCGCCAGCAGCGCTGCCAACCCCAGCGCCGCAAACATAATATAATGCAGAGTTCGTCGCAGCCACAATTCCAGACGTTTTGCCAGAACTATAGAGAAACTCCAAATTCGTTTTACGATGAGAGTCTAAGGTACAACCGAAACAAAAAATCTATCCACTGCAAATATTTTCAGGTTCACCCGAGGACTGGCACACGTTCGCTGAATCCTTTTAGAGCACCACGATGGAGTTTGAGTACTCCCCACTTCATAATATTATGCGCCTATGCGAGGAACTTAAAGGAATAGCCCGAGAGACGGTAGAGAGCCTTTTATCCAACTCGGCAAATGTGCCAACCATCATGGATATTTTGAGAGAAACGTTTGGACACCCTGAGCAACGAATAAGAAGCCAACTC
Source organism: Dichetophora obliterata (assembly GCA_963920525.1). Lineage (NCBI taxonomy): Eukaryota > Metazoa > Arthropoda > Insecta > Diptera > Sciomyzidae > Dichetophora > Dichetophora obliterata. The sequence goes on along the minus strand of OY986436.1, from coordinate 119,350,686 downwards.
CAAAAAGTACGTTCTATAGCACCACTAGCCGAAGACGACTTGAACGCAATAGTTAATTTTTCTAACAAAATTACTAATATGGCCACATTTGTGAAAAACGCGCAAGGTGACCATCACCTGTCGAACCCGACGTTGCTGAGTGAGCTAGTCGCCAAACTACCGATTGCAAAACAGCTGCAATGGGCCGAAAGATGCATCTCTCTTGAAGGTCCGCCATCCATTGAGGACTTTAGCCAGTGGCTCAACCGCTTACGACGTCTGGTGAACGCCGTGACAGATTCGTTGCCCACCACATCTTCACAGCACCTGCGTTCTACTCCTCAACGCAAGCACACAGCCAATGAACATGCCATGAACAGTGGCCGGAGATTTACTTGCGTCACAGTCGCCCCGTCGAAATGCCTAATATGCGACAGCGACTGCAACAATATTTTGAAAATGTCCACTTTTTTAAACATTTCGGCTAATGAACGATGGGAGAAGGTTAAACAAATGCATGCATGCTTTTCCTGCCTGAAAAGAGATCACCAAGTTGGTAAATGCTTTTCACGAAAGCGCTGCGGTACTGAAGGATGCAACCACATCCACCACAAATTCCTGCACTGCGCCGGCACAAGTCGCCAAAGCACCACGCCGTCTCAACCGACAAATAAAACATCGCGCACAGTCGACCGACAGTTTACATCAAATCCATCGAGTTCCACTAAAGCTGCCCAGGACCGGCGGAACTGCCACACGCACGAAAGCCACAACTGTGCGGTACTTTTTCAGGTTATGCCTGTCGTCGTATATGCCAAGGACCGAGCCATTACCGTATATGCTTTCATTGATGACGGAGCGAATGTGTCGATGATAGACCAAGAGTTGGCCAACGAATTAGGATTCCACGGACGCAGCGAAATGCTAGAGCTTCAGTGGATTAACAAGAAAAGCATGCGCCAAGTGTCGGAAGTAGTGGATTTGATGATAAGTGGTGTCGAAGACAATGCCCAAAAATATGATCTATCAAACGTATATACGACCAGTAGCTTAGCGTTACCAAAACAGTCATTCAGTTGTGGTGAGTTTTTGGGTACAAATAAAAATGTGCACTTGACAGGGCTGCCACTTAGTGAATACGACAACGTTCAGCCAAAGCTCATAATAAGCTTGACTCACGCCTTTCTGACGGTCCCTTTTGAAAGTTCCTCGAGCTCCTTCAGAAAATGGTCTTATCGCAGTGAAAACACGTCTTAGATGGATGGTATATGGACCAACCGACAACACGGTAAAATATCAGCCAAAACAGTTTTTACACGTACGAAGAATTTGCGGCTGTGATACTGCAATGGACGAAATAAAAACTATGATGACTGCGTATTTCGACATGGAAAACTGTGGAGTGAAGCCAGGCGTTTCGCCATTGCGGTTAGAAGCAGAAGAAAGAATAAAACCGTAAAAAGATCGGCGAAAGATACGAAGCTGGCTTGTTGTGGCGAAATGAAGAAGTAAACTTTCCAGAGTCCTTCCAGATGGCATTGCACCGCTTAGAAAGTATAGAGCGTAAGATGATCCGTGATCTCAATTACGCCACCGAATATTGCGCAAAAATTAAAAAGTACATCAAAAAAGGATATGCCAGGTGTCTGAGTAAAGAGGAAGCTGAAAGGAACACGAGCAAAACATTTTATTTGCCACACTTTAATGTTAAAAACCCAAACAAAAATAGTAAACGGCTCGTATTTGAGCCTTACTTCCAGGTCCAGACATTAATAAACCACTTTTGCAAATTTTTTTTCAATATAGAGAAGCGCCTATTGCAGTTTGTGGTGACATTAAAGAGATGTTTCACCAAGTAAAAATTAAAAGAGAAGACCAGGACTGTCAGCAATTTTTATGGAGAGATATTAACCCTAATATGCCAGTAAAGACCTTCTTTATTAAGCGAATGATATTCGGTGCAACATGTTCGCCTACAATCGCACAGTACGTGAAAAACATTAATGCACAGAAATTCGCCGAGAAATATCCACGCGCAGTTAAAGGTATAACAGATAAGCACTATGTGGATAATTATGCAGACTGCTTCAATACGGAATGCGAGGCCATTGAGGTTGTTAAACGCGTGATATAAATACATAAAGCCGGTGGTTTCGAAATGCGTAACGTCGCGTCAAATTGGAAACGCCTCGTAAGCAAAGTTGGCAACGCGGCAGTAAACACATCAATCAGAATTGAAAGTGCTGAAATTGGAGTGGAACGCATCTTGGGTATGCAGTGGTCTAGTAAAACAGATGTGTTTTGCTTTGCTCTGCAGTTTGCAAAAATTTCCAGCGAAATTTTATCTTGTCGCCGAAAACCAACAAAACGCGAGACATTGTCTGTTTACAGTTTACAATGTCTGTTTTCGACCCTTTTGGATTTTTGGCCAATTTTACGGTGTGTGCCAAAATAATAATGCAGCAAGTTTTGAAAGCCGGAATAGACTGGGATGAGCAGCTGCCAGATAAAATATTTTTCAAGTGGAAGTTAGAAGAGCTGAAAAGGATAAAAACATTTAAAAAACACAGGTGTTATTTCGATTCTCTGAGGTATAGCGAATTGGAGCTGCATATTTTTTACGATGCAAGTGAGGAAGCGATGACAGTGGTGGCTTATTGGCGATATCATCAGCCGTCTGGAGTTAATATGGCCTTTGTAACAGCCAAAAAATCGTGTGCACCAACTCGATATCACACCATACCGAAACTGGAGTTGCAGGCAGCAGTGATTGGCGTGCGTTTAAAGGATACCATTTTAAAATATCATGGAATAAAAATTGGAAAGTGTAGTTTCTGGACAGATTCGCACACAGTTATTCGCTGGATTCGATCAGACCATCGCGTTTATAAGCAGTTTGTTTCAAATCGAGTGGCAGAAATTTTAGATTCATCGAAGATCGCAAACTGGCGATGGTGTCCAGGCAAACTGAACCTGGCGGACGATGCAACAAGAGCAAAATTTAAAATGGCATACAACTCCGAAAGCAGATGGAAGAACGGTCCAGCGTTTCTGCGACTTGGAGAAAGTGAATGGCCTGATGAATCATCTCTACAAAACAGCGAGGACAAGAGTCACGATGAACTTCGAACAAAACACCTTTTATTTCATTTGAGCCAAGTGAGTAGACTTTGTGTTTCAAATATTAACCGTTTTTCGAAATTCCAGAGATATAAGAGAGCCATGGCGTGGATACTTCGGTTCAAAAACAATCTTTTGAAGTGCGTCAGAGCGGAATGCAGAAACAAAGGTGAACTTACTGCTGACAAAATCAATGAAGCTGAAACGTCAATTTTTCAATGGGTTCAGCAAGAGGCATTTTTAACGAACGAGCAAATCTGGTGGAGAAGCGAGTGATATCTAAGGAAAGTTCTCTTCTATCGCTCAACCCGTATCTGAATGAGAAAAGTGTCATCAGAGTCAATGGCCGGATAGAAAATGCTCCCAACCTATCGATGATATCACACCAAAACATCAAAACATGCAATAATTCTACCAAAGCAACATATGCTGATGCGTCTTCTGGTAGAATATTACTATTCGAAGCTTCGACACATCAACACGTCCACCGTCATCAGTGACATAAGGCAGCGGTTCTGGATTCCTTCGATACGCTCTTTGGTTCGAAGCGTAGAGTCGCACTGTATTTTCTGAAAATTCAGGAAAGCAAGACCGGTTCAGCCTCAGATGGGAAATCTTCCAGCAGATAGATTGACACCCTACGTCCGACCATTTACATACACTGGACTCTATTATTTTGGCCCTGACCACGTAACCATCGGCAGGCGAAAGGAAAAAAAGATGGGTGGCCCTGTTCACGTACCTTACTGTTCGAGCTGTACATTTAGAGATAGCAACAGATCTCACCAGCGATGCCTGCCCGATGTGCATTAGGAACTTCGTCAATAGACGAGGAGTACCTATCCAGATAAGAAGCGATAACGGCACGAACTTTGTCGGCATCGAAAAACGCTAGGTGGGGTTGTGGATTTTTTCGATCAAGACAAAATTGTCTCTGGACTGTCTTCGCTCGGTATTAAATGGATTTTCAACACGTCTTCAAATCCTGGTGCTGGTGGAGCATGGGAACGCTTAGTACAGTCAGTGAAGAAGGCTTTATATATCATGCTGAAAGAGTACGCGCCTCGTCTTGACACCTTTGATAGTTTACTATTAGAAGCTGAAAACATCGTGAACTCTAGGCTCCTTTACACACTTGCCAACTTCACCTCAAGCTCCCGAACCGATTACGCCGAATCATTTTCTACTAGGATGCACGAATTCGACGCAAACTCCAGCGCTATTTAAACCAAAACTTCTATTCTTGCGTAAACAATGGCGGATTTAACAAAATTTAAAAAACGGTTTTTGGAAGCAGTGGATATGTGAGCACTTGCCAGATTTGGATGCCGGATTTAGATGCCTAGTTCTTGTGTGTGAAGACTGCGCTCCTAGGTCACAATGTAGAATAGGTCGCATAACTAGCCTTTTCCATGGTAACGATGGCGTCGCGAGATCAGCGGAAGTAACCACCAGCAGTGGAATATTAAAGAGAGAAGAAAGGTGAGTCTCCCCGTCCGGGGTCGATTCACGAAGGTGGGGATGTTGAAGATTGAGTTCCTGTGTGCTCGTTGCTGTCGATAAAGCAGTCAAACAATAAATTACGTAACGTATCTCAAGTAGTATTTGTTTACAATGTTTATTATGTTCATTTATGATCCCGTATCTGTTTATATTGTATTAGTAAAAAGTCTCTGATTTGTCAACTACCGAAATATTGTATCTATGTAGTTTAAAAAATTTAGGCTGTTAGGAATTTTGCTAAATGATGTTAAAGTCTTTTATGTCCAGCAGCCAAGGAAAACAGTAAGAGATTTGTGGTATATTGAGTTGCTAATTAAATATATATATATATATACATATTAGTTCCTGTTAAGTATATTTCTTTATATTAACATTGCAACTATTTAAATTTGCTTAAACAGAGAATTAACTTACTCCATAATATTATCAATTTAGCAGTCTCCGCTCTTTTTATTTAAAATTGATTTAGTTTATTCACCGGCCGTTGGGCAGAAAGCAACAAATTTTATTCTTGTTTCTAAATTTTTTGCCAAGAAACACTATAGTCTACTTCACCTTTTTGTGCTCCGTTTTGTTGCGCCTTGTATTGCCGTCCGCCAGGATCATATGTCTTTATCCCAAGATAATACACAAAAACGAGTTAGCGGCCGCACAAACAAAGGAATTCCGCCAGGTAGATTCGACGAAGTAAATATGCCACTTAATCAATCATCAGCCAAACCTTCAGCTACTACGCCAGCGCCAGCTAAGCAGACACCACCTGCTCCAGCCATGCCGACGCAATCAGCCACTAAAACTGACCCACAAATCCCACCGAAACCTGCCACTGAAAGTGAAAAGTTGGACGCCATTACACGCGATTCTGAAAGAAAAATGAACGCCATAATAAACGAGTTTAAGCGCCAGATGCATTCTATGCAAGCCTTGGTGGTCACGAACAACCAGCAGCTACAAGAGAGTGTGCTTCAACTGAGAAGCAAAATTAATCAGCCACAAAATACGATGAATTCACAGTCTACATCACCGCCAGCGATACAGCCGACTTAAAAGTCAAATTTCCCAGAACCGATACCGCCACTGACGATGCAGCAAACTTAAACGTAGGAAAAGCCAAACGCACAGTCTTCATCGCAAATTTTACAGCCACCAGAGCAGAGGTCAATATATCAACCGAAATCGCCAGTACACTTTCTACACAGCCAACTTCGCAGATGAGGCAGCCATTTTCGACCCAGCCGACGTCACAGATATATACATACGTGCCACCGATGCAGCCAAAGTCACAACCGACGTCTCTAATGGCACCAACACCTTCGACCCAGCCGACGTCTCAGACGCATTCTTATATGCCGCCACTGCAGCCGACGTCTCAAATGGTCCGGCCACATTCAACCCAACGGCCGTCTCCGATGCCTTCGCATATGCCGCCGCTGCAGCCAACGCAGCAGCCGACGTCTCAAATGGCACACCCACATTCGACCCAGCCGACGTCTCAGATACCCTCGCATATGCCGTCAGCAGCGCTGCCGACCCCAGCGCCGCAAACATAATATAATACAGAGTTCGTCGCAGCCACAATTCCAGACGTTTTGCCAGAACTATAGAGAAACTCCAAATTCGTTTTACGATGAGAGTCTAAGGTACAACCGAAACAAAAAATCTATCCATTGCCAATATTTTCAGGTTCACCCGAGGACTGGCACACGTTCGCTGAATCCTTTCAGAGCACCACGATGGAGTTTGAGTACTCCCCACTTCATAATATTATGCGCCTATGCGAGGATCTTAAAGGAATAGCCCGAGAGACGGTAGAGAGCCTTTTATCCAACTCGGCAAATGTGCCAACCATCATGGATATTTTGAGAGAAACGTCTGGACACCCAGAGCAACGAATAAGAAGCCAACTCCAAAAAGTACGTTCTATAGCACCACTAGCCGAAGACGACTTGAACGCGATAGGTAATTTTTCTAACAAAATTACTAATATGGTGTAATGCACATGTCGCTTAACTGACCTTTGTCAATTATCACATCGTAACACACAAAACTAAAAACAATGCAAAAGTAAACAAACCAAATTTAAGTGCTACCAGCGGCGTGATTCATGTTATACATTGTGTAAGCAGATCGCTGCCAAAAGTAGAACACTTGAGTTTGTAACCTGTTAGTGGGTTACGATGGATATGATTACAGATGTGCAAGCAGAATAGTTATGACAAACAGATGTGTAATTATTGTAAGCAGTTTTAGTTTTAGTTATTTTTGTATATGTTAAATGTATTGAGTAAGAATTATTAAATTGAGTGAAAGTAAAATGTTGTCACTTTTCACTCAATAGTTTGATTATAAAAACCCTTGCTGGGAATTAAATAAAGGCAGAGTGTTTTTTGAGAATAACTGAACATCAAGTCTTTTTATACAAAGCAAGCCTTGTGGCTTGAATCTATTCAAAGTAAGCCTTGTGACTTGGATAATAAACAAATACTTCCTTGAGGCGGAATATGTAAAAAGCCTTGCGGCTGAACATTAAAAGGCCTTGTGGCCCAAACAATAAACCCTGCCTAATACTATTATCCTGCTGAAATAAATAATATAGCAATGACATTATATGGCGATCCTGCGGACTGAACCTGCGATACTGATGAAAGCTAAATACCATAGATCCTGCGGACTGAACCTGCGATACTGATGAAAGCTAAATACCATAGATCCTACGGACTGAACCTGTGATCCTGATAAAAATACTTAAAACCTAAATACAAATTTTTTTTGCATCTTGCAAAACGTAAGAACAGATGTCGGAAGAATTCGACAGGATTTTTCAAAAGTGTGCTACACTGGCAGCGGAACATACATTGGAAAAATATGTACCCCTTCCTGTGACTGAACACCAGGGACAAGTTCCAGAATACAAAGCGACGTCGATTCCTGGGCCAAAGAGATTAACAATTGAAGAATACAAAGAAAGGCAAGCTCAACGGAAACAACGTAAGCAACCAATAAAGAAGACTCGTGCCGGGAGGCAAGCGAAACAACGAAGAGAGCTGAATGAAATCTACAAACTAATCACTATAACCAAAGGCGAAGAAAAATATTCTTTCATTAGGCAACTTAAAGATTTAAAATTTAAGATTAAAAATAAAATACAGTAGACTCAATTTTATATAATGACAGAATATACCAATTGCTTTATATGTGAAAGTAGAATAAATATAAAATATATTAAAAATCACTTTAAAAATCATAGGAATATATTTAAGAAAATAAATTGTATAATAAGAAAAATAAATGAACAATAAACAAAATTTGAATTATTTTTTTAATAAATTATTGTTCAAAATACTCACTTCATGAGTAAAGAAATTCCCCAATTCTTTGTAAACATAACTAATCTAAAAGAAACGATGGTTGCGATAGGGCAAGAAACAAAAATAACGGAGAATATTGCCATAAATGGAAATATTTCTACCAAACAGGAGATGTATGTAGATATTTTTGTTGTAATAGCTTTGATTGAAGTTAATTTATATATTTAAAAAAGCTAATGACTATTATAAAAAAATATGTAATAAAAAGAATAGCAAGTGCAAACATTTAAAAATAATTTCATGGATATTTTTAAACAAGATTTAAGAAGATTAAAAGATAGCATAACAAAAGTACCATCAAGGAAATTTAAAGAAAGCACATTACTAGAAAAACAAACTTTATGCAATATTTTAGAAAATAAATTAAAAACATTTGTAAACTCTCCGCAACCAGATTACAAAAATATATTAGACTGTCAAATATTATTAAAATCTGTAAAAGAATTGATACAAACCAGACTAAATTCATGTGACACAGAAGAAGTAAGCAGTGAAGAAGATAATAACTATAGTGATAGCAATAGCGATAGCAGCACAGATATAAAAAACATGGCTAATTTTGAAATTACTGTAGCATCAAAAATCATTGATGAATTCAATGGAGACAATAATAAATTATCAACATTTTTAGGCACAATTGAATTCTATGCATCAACACTTAAGGATGATACACAGAAATCTCAATTGTTAAAATTTATTCTAGCAGCAAAAATAAGTGAAAAAGTAAGAAATAGACTATTACCTGTGGCAGTTCCAAATTCAATTCAAGAGTTAAAAATAGTATTGGCAAAAAACTACAAGTTAAATAAAAATCCACTAAAATTGCAAAATGAATTGCACCAGACTAGACAGGGGTCTATGAATGTTAACAATTTTGCAACTAGAATCGAAACAATAATATCATCTTTGAATGAAATTCAAATAGCCACTCAAGGAGAGAATAATAAAGAAATAATCATAAAACTAAATGACCAATTAGCGGTCAATGCATTTAAAACGGGTTTAAATGAGCCCTTCAGAAGCATAATTCTTGCAGCTCATCCTAATACATTTGCTAAAGCTTTGGAGATAGCAGCAGAAGTAGATGGTAACACAAATACAAACTATAATGTAATGACATTCAGAAATAGGAATGATTATAATAATAGAAATGGAAACTATAATAGGAATAGAAATATTCAAAATAATAACAATAATAACTTTAGGAATTATAATAATAGAAATAGTTACGGTTCTAGAAAAAACAATAGCAACAGGAATAGCAATAACGCTAATAGAAATAATAACAATGGCTATAGGAATTACAATAATAATAGAGCTGGCAATAATAATAGCTTTAATAATAATAGAAACCGTCAAAACTCGGGAAACGTATCAATCCCCGGCGACCGGGGTTAACGCAGCCTAAAAAAAGCAATAAATATAGAATTAGCTGTGTTAGTAATAATTTTAATACTTATATCATAAAAGTAAAAATAGGAGATAGAAATAATTTAGTAACCTTACTTATTGATACAGGTGCGGACATATCAATAATAAAAAATGATAAAATTAATGAAAATGATATAAAAGCATCAAATCAAATCCAAATCACAGGTATTGCAAGCAGACCATTAACCATTCAACAAGAAACAATTATAAAAATAAAACTCAACGATGGAGAGATTTCACACAAATTTTATGTCATACAAGAAGATATTGACATAAATGCAGATGGAATACTTGGAAGAGATTTCTTAATGAAATATAATTGTAAAATAGATTACGAAACATGTGTTTTATCCATACACACCAAAGAAAACCAAGAAGATATTCCAATGTACGTGACATTGCCGGTAACAATATCAAATATTAATATACCAAGAAGAAGTGAACTAATAACAAATATATATGTAGACCTGGAGGAAGACAGTATAGTACATGCATCAGAAATAAGAAAAGGAATATTTATAGCAAATGCAATCATACCAGCAGATGGACTCAAGCACGTGAAAATACTGAATACAACCAATAATGATATTTATTTGGATAATTGTGATTTAAATATAGAACCACTGAAGAATTTTAAAATTTTAAACTACATCAGTTTAGAACAAAGTGATGAGAATCTTGAAATACACATAGATGGGAAAGATGAAAAAGCTAAACAAGAAGTGATTAATTTATGTCACAAATACAAAAACGTTTTCCACAATGAAGGAGATAGATTAACAACAAACAATTTTTATAAGCAACAGATCGACTTAATTGACAACTCGCCTGTTTATATAAAAAATTACAGACTTCCGCAAACACAGCTTCAAGAAATAGAAGACCAAGTACAAAAATTACTAGAAGAAGATATCATTGAACCATCATTTAGCCTATACAATTCTCCACTCTTAGTTGTACCAAAAAAATCAACAGCTGGAACAGCAAAATGGAGACTGGTAGTAGACTTTAGGGCACTAAACAAAAAAATAATTAATGATAAATTCCCACTGACAAGACTAGAAGATGTACTAGATAAGCTCGGAAATGCGAAATATTTTTCCACGTTGGATATGACAAGTTCTTTTCATCAGATACCACTCATCAAAAATTCAAGAAATATGACAGCATTTTCAACAAATTCAGGGCACTATCATTTCAAGCGCTTACCATTTGGATTAAAAATAGCGACAAATAGTTTTCAACGCATGCTTTCAATTGCATTAAGTGGACTTCAAGAATCAGCATTTCTCTATGTAGATGACATCATTGTTTTTGGATCAAACCTGAGACATCATAACAAAAACTTGGAAAGAGTATTACAAAAATTACAAAGGTACAATTTAAAACTAAACCTCAAGAAATGTGAATTTTTAAAGACAGAAGTTGTATACTTAGGACACCTGATAACGTCCAAAGGAATAACAACTGATCCAGCTAAACACAAAACCATAAGGGATTACCCAAAACCAAACAATGCTGATGATACCAGAAGATTTGTAGCATTCTGCAATTACTACAGAAAATTTATTCCAGATTTGCAGAAATTGCAAGACCACTAAATCAGTTGCTAAAGAAAGGACGGCTTTTTAATTGGACAGAAACATGTGAAGCAGCATTCAACAAGCTAAGAGAAAAGCTAATATCTCCACAAATATTAGCATATCCAGATTTTGATAAACCTTTTATACTGACAACAGACGCATCACAATTTGCTTTAGGAGCAGTACTATCTCAAGGTGAGCCAGGACACGACAGACTAATTGCCTATGCTAGCAAAACATTAAATAAACATGAAGTAAATAAGGCAATAATAGAAAAGGAGTTATTAGGAATTCACTGGGAAATCAATTACTTCAGACCATATCTCTATGGAAGAAAATTCACGGTATACACAGACCATAGGCCATTAGTAAGTCTGTTCACACATAAAAATCCATCATCAAAACTGACACGAGTATGATTGGACTTAATGGATTATGATTTTGATATAATTTTTAAACAAGGAAAGATGAATACGAATGCGGATGCACTATCTAGAATACAACTAGATAGCAAACAACTAATAGAAATGATACCTAAAGAAGCAAATATACAAGTAATAACAAGGGCGGCAAATAAAAAAATGAATACCGGTAAAAATAATAAGAATAATGATAAAAAGGAAGAAAATGCGCGTAAAAATAACATGAATAATAATGATAGATCTCAGCGAGTGGAGCCTGATCAACTTCATATATGGGAAGCTACATCATTTTCAGAAGTAAGACGTCTAAAGAAATTGAAATTTATATATAATGAAAAGGCCAAAAATATAAATAAAGATGGAGCAAACAACGTTCTTAAGATGCACAACGAAAAATCTTTACCAGAGTAAAAATTGGTTCAGAAGAAGTTCACATCAAAAACACAAGAACACAAAGATAAAATAATAATAGCTCAAAATAAAGTCTTTACCAGAGGTAAAATTGGTTCTGAGGAAGTTAGTATTAAAAGCAAAAGAACAGAATATAGAAATATTAGCGCTAGGAAAAGATGATATCATATTTAATATAATGAAGGTCGACCAAATGAAAAGAATATTTAATGAGATACAAAACAATACAAAGGAGAAATTAAAAATTATATTGTATCAGCCCCCGAAACAAATAACAAATAAAGCTGAGCAGCTGCAGCTAGTTAAAGAAAATCACGACTCAATATTAGGAGGACATATAGGTATCAAAAGATGTATCGCGAAATTGAAACAGAAATATATATGGAAAAATTTATCAAAAATGGTTAAAAAATACATAAATAATTGTAAACTATGTAATGAAGTAAAAATAACAAAATATACTAAAGAGAAAATGTGTGTGACAAATACACCAACAACATCATTTGAAACAGTAACAATGGACACAGTTGGACCAATGAGACCCTCCAATGGATACCGTTACATTCTAACAATACAGTGTGAATTAACTAAATATTTAGTAGCAATACCTTTAGAAGACAAAACAGCAATTACAGTAGCTAAAGCTATTGTGGAACAATTTATTCTAAAACATGGATGTTTTAAAATACTAAAAACAGACAAAGGAACAGAATTTACAAATGAATTACTGCAAAATATCTGTAAAGAATTACACAGAAAAAAGAAACTCTACACCGTATCACCATGAAACTGTTGGAACAGTTGAACGAAATCATAGGGTATTGAATGAGTATTTGAGAGGAATGCAAGAAAATGATAATTGGTCAGTTTTACTCCCATACTACACATATTGTTACAATACAACTCCACACACAACAACAACATATTCTCCATTTGAATTAGTATATGGAAAAATTTGCACGCTACCTGGTGAAATTTGGAATAATGATATAAAATTTTATAATATAGATGACTATTTGATAGAATTAAAAATGAAACTAAGATATGCCCACGATAAGGCGAATCAATATTTAATAGAACATAAGACAGCTTTGACAAATAAAGAAGATAAGACAACAAAACATAATTTTAATATAGGAGATTTTGTATACTTAAAATTAGGAAATAAAAGAAAATTTGATAGACCATTCAAGGGACCATATGAAATAATTGAAAGAAAAGGTCCAAATAGTATAATAATATTAGAAAACAAAACCTTTGAAGTTCATAATAATAATATAGTATTATAGAGAGCATTAAGTTAAATGATATGAAATAACAAACTATGAACATAAGAAAATTTTTTTTACTGCTAACGGCAATCCAAAAGATATATATAATCAATTTCAACATAATCTTTATTCATATTCAAGAATTATAAATAAACATTATTCATTTTCAAAAGGGGAAGGATGTAATGCACATGTCGCTTAACTGACCTTTGTCAATTATCACATCGTAACACACAAAACTAAAAACAATGCAAAAGTAAACAAACCAAATTTAAGTGCTACCAGCGGCGTGATTCATGTTATACATTGTGTAAGCAGATCGCTGCCAAAAGTAGAACACTTGAGTTTGTAACCTGTTAGTGGGTTACGATGGATATGATTACAGATGTGCAAGCAGAATAGTTATGACAAACAGATGTGTAATAATTGTAAGCAGTTTTAGTTTAAGTTGTTTTTGTATATGTTAAATGTATTGAGTAAGAATTATTAAATTGAGTGAAAGTAAAATGTTGTCACTTTTCACTCAATAGTTTGATTATAAAAACCCTTGCTGGGAATTAAATAAAGGCAGAGTGTTTTTTGAGAATAACTGAACATCAAGTCTTTTTATTCAAAGCAAGCCTTGTGGCTTGAATCTATTCAAAGTAAGCCTTGTGGCTTGGATAATAAACAAATACTGCCTTGAGGCGGAATATGCAAAAAGCCTTGCGGCTGAACATTAAAAGGCCTTGTGGCCCAAACAATAAACCCTGCCTAATACTATTATCCTGCTGAAATAAATAATATAGCAATGACATTATAATGGCCACATTTGTGAAAAACGCGCGAGGTGACCATCAACTGTCGAACCCGACGTTGCTGAGTGAGCTAGTCGCCAAACTACCGATTGCCAAAACGATTGCCCCGTCGAAATGCCTAGTATGCGACAGCGACTGCAACAATATTTCAAAATGTCCACTTTTTTAAACATTTCGCCTAACGAACGATGGGAGAAGGTTAAACAAATGCATGCATGCTTTTCCTGCCTGAAAAGAGATCACCAAGTTGGTAAGTGCTTTTCACGAAAGCGCTGCGGTACTGAAGGATGCAACCACATCCACCACAAATTCCCGCACTGCGCCGGCACAAGTCGCCAAAGCACCACGCCGTCTCAACCGACAAATAAAACATCGCGCACAGTCGACCGACAGTTTACATCAAATCCATCGAGTTCCACTAAAGCTGCCCAGGACCGGCGGAACTGCCACACGCACGAAAGCCACAACTGTGCGGTACTTTTTCAGGTTATGCCTGTCGTCGTATATGCCAAGGACCGAGCCATTACCGTATATGCTTTCATTGATGACGGAGCGAATGTGTCGATGATAGACCAAGAGTTGGCCAACGAATTAGGATTCCACGGACGCAGCGAAATGCTAGAGCTTCAGTGGATTAACAAGAAAAGCATGCGCCAAGTGTCGGAAGTAGTGGATTTGATGATAAGTGGTGTCGAAGACAATGCCCAAAAATATGATCTATCAAACGTATATACGACCAGTAGCTTAGCGTTACCAAAACAGTCATTCAGTTGTGGTGAGTTTTTGGGTACAAATAAAAATGTGCACTTGACAGGGCTGCCACTTAGTGAATACGACAACGTTCAGCCAAAGCTCATAATAAGCTTGACTCACGCCTTTCTGACGGTCCCTTTTGAAAGTTCCTCGAGCTCCTTCAGAAAATGGTCTTATCGCAGTGAAAACACGTCTTAGATGGATGGTATATGGACCAACCGACAACACGGTAAAATTTCAGCCAAAACAGTTTTTACACGTACGAAGAATTTGCGGCTGTGATACTGCAATGGACGAAATAAAAACTATGATGACTGCGTATTTCGACATGGAAAACTGTGGAGTGAAGCCAGGCGTTACGCCATTGCAGTCAGAAGCAGAAGAAAGAATAAAACCGTAAAAAGATCGGCGAAAGATACGAAGCTGGCTTGTTGTGGCGAAATGAAGAAGTAAACTTTCCAGAGTCCTTCCAGATGGCAATGCACCGCTTAGAAAGTATAGAGCGTAAGATGATCCGTGATCTCAATTACGCCACCGAATATTGCGCAAAAATTAAAAAGTACATCAAAAAAGGATATGCCAGGTGTCTGAGTAAAGAGGAAGCTGAAAGGAACACGAGCAAAACATTTTATTTGCCACACTTTAATGTTAAAAACCCAAACAAAAATATTAAACGGCTCGTATTTGAGCCTTACTTCCAGGTCCAGACATTAATAAACCACTTTTGCAAATTTTTTTTCAATATAGAGAAGCGCCTATTGCAGTTTGTAGTGACATTAAAGAGATGTTTCACCAAGTAAAATTTAAAAGGGAAGACCAGGACTGTTAGCAATTTTTATGGAGAGATATTAACCCTAATATGCCAGTAAGGACCTTCGTTATGGAGCGAATGATATTCGGTGCAACATGTTCGCCTACAATCGCACAGTACGTGAAAAACATTAATGCATAGAAATTCGCCGAGAAATATCCACGCGCAGTTAAAGGTATAACAGATAAGCACTATGTGGATGATTATGCAGACTGCTTCAATACGGAATGCGAGGCCATTGAGGTTGTAAAACGCGTGATATAAATACATAAAGCCGGTGGTTTCGAAATGCGTAACGTCGCGTCAAATTGGAAACGCCTCGTAAGCAAAGTTCCAACAAAACGCGAGACATTGTCTGTTTAGAGTTTACAATGTCTGTTTTCGACCCTTTTTGGATTTTTGGCCAATTTTACGGTGTGTGCCAAAATAATAATGCAGCAAGTTTGGAAAGCCGGAATAGACTGGGATGAGCAGCTGCCAGACAAAATATTTTTTAAGTGGAGGAACTGGTTAGAAGAGCTGAAAAAGATAAAAACATTTAAAATACACAGGTGTTATTCATATTTTTTGCGATGCAAGTGAGGAAGCGATGGCGGTGGTGGCGTATTGGCGATATCAGCAGCCGTCTGGAGTTAATATGGCCTTTGTAGCAGCCAAAACATCGAGTGCACCAACTCGATATCACACCATACCGAAACTGGAGTTGCAGGCAGCAGTGATTGGCGTGCGTTTAAAGGATACCATTTTAAAATATAATGGAGTAAAAATTGGAAAGTGTAGTTTCTGAACAGATTCGCACACAGTTATTCGCTGGATTCGATCAGACCATCGCGTTTATAAGCAGTTTGTGGCAAATCGAGTGGCAGAAATTTTAGAATCATCAAAGATTGCAGACTGGCGATGGTGTCCAGGCAAACTGAACCTGGCGGACGATGCAACAAGAGAAAAATTTAAAATGGCATACAACTCCGAAAGCAGATGGAAGAACGGTCCAGCGTTTCTGTGACTTGGAGAAAGTGAATGGCCTGATGAATCATCTCTACAAAACAGCGAGGACAAGAGTCACGATGAACTTCGAACAAAACACCTTTTATTTCATTTGAGCCAAGTGAGTAGACTTTGTGTTTTAAATATTAACCATTTTTCGAAATTCCAGAGATATAAGAGAGCCATGGCGTGGGTACTTCGGTTCAAAACAATCTTTTGAAGTGCGTCAGAGTGGAATGCAGAAACAAAGGTGAACTTACTGCTGACAAAATCAATGAAGCTGAAACGTCAATTTTTCAATGGGTTCAGCAAGAGGCATTTTTAACGAACGAGCAAATCTGGTGGAGAAGCGAGTGATATCTAAGGAAAGTTCTCTTCTATCGCTCAACCCGTATCTGAATGAGAAAAGTGTCATCAGAGTCAATGGCCGGATAGAAAATGCTCCCAAACAGCGATGCCTGCCTTATGTGCATTAGGAACTTCGTCAATAGACAAAGAGTACCTATCCAGATAAGAAGCGACAACGGCACGAACTTTGTCGGCATCGAAAAACGCTAGGTGGGGTTGTGGATTTTTTCGATCAAGACAAAATTGTTTCTGGACTGTCTTCGCTCGGTATTAAATGGATTTTCAACACGTCTTCAAATCCCAGTGCTGGTGGAGCATGGGAACGCTTAGTACATTCAGTGAAGAAGGCTTTATATATCATGCTGAAAGAGTACGCACCTCGTCTTGACACCTTTGATAGTTTACTATTAGAAGCTGAAAACATCGTGAACTCTAGGCCCCTTACACACTTGCCAACTTCATTTCAAGATCCCGAACCTATTACGCCGAATCATTTTCTACTAGGATGCACGAATTCGACGCAAACTCCAGCGCTATTTGAACCAAATCTTCTATGCTTGCGTAAACAATGGCGGATTTAACAAAATTTAAAAAACGGTTTTTTAAAAGCAGTGGATACGTGAGCACTTGCCAGATTTGGATGCCTAGTTCTTGTGTGTGAAGACTGCGCTCCTAGGTCACAATGAAGAATAGGTTGCATAACTAACCTTTTACATGGCAAAGATGGCGTCGCGAGATCAGCGGAAGTAACCACCAGCAGTGTAGTTTTAAAGAGAGAAGAAAGGTGAGTCTCCCCGTCCGGGGTCGATTCACGGAGGTGGGGATGTTGAAGATTGAGTTCCTGTCTGCTCGTTGCTGTCGATAAAGCTGTCAATCAATAAATTACGTAACGTATCTCAAGTAATATTTGTTTACAATGTTTATTATGTTCATTTATGATTCCGTATCTGTTTATATTGTATTAGTAAAAAGTCTCTGATTTGCCAAGTACCGAGATAATGTATCTTTGTAGTTTAAATAATTAAGGCTGTTAGGAATTTTGCTAAATGATGTTAAAGTCTTTTACGTCCAGCATCCAAGGAAAACAGTAAGAGATTTGTGGTATATTGAGTTGCTAATTAAATCTATATATATATAAAAATGGATGTATGTATGTGGGTATGTGGCTTTATCATGTATAGACTCCAAAACCGCTGAACCGATCTTGCCACAAAAAACTGAAGCCATATCTTGAGAGTGTTCCTGAGAGGTTTGGTAACGATTGGACAAGGGGGCGTGGTACCTCCCATACAATCCAAATTTGCGCTATCGCCCACAAAAAATGAACGAGTTTAAGCGCCAGATGCATTCTATGCAAGCCTTGGTGGTCACGAACAACCAGCAGCTACAAGAGAGTGTGCTTCAACTGAGAAGCAAAATTAATCAGCCACAAAATACGATGAATTCACAGTCTACATCACCGCCAGCGATACAGCCGACTTAAAAGTCAAATTTCCCAGAACCAATACCGCCACTGACGATGCAGCAAACTCAAACGCAGGAAAAGCCAAACGCACAGTCTTCATCGCAAATTTTACAGCCACCAGAGCAGAGGTCAATATCTCAACCGAAATCGCCAGTACATTTTCTACACAGCCAACTTCGCAGATGAGGCAGCCATTTTCGACCCAGCCGACATCACAGATATATACATACGTGCCACCGATGCAGCCAAAGTCGCATCCGACGTCTCTAATGGCACCAACACCTTCGACCCAGCCGACGTCTCAGACGCATTCTTATATGCCGCCACTGCAGCCGACGTCTCAAATGGCGCCGCCACATTCGACCCAGCCGCCATCTCCGATGCCTTCGCATATGCCGCCGCTGCAGCCAACGCAGCAGCCGACGTCTCAAATGGCACTGCCACATTCGACCCAGCCGACGTCTCAAATAACTTTGCATATGCCGCCAGCAGCGTTGCCGACCCCAGCTCCTCAAACATAATATAATTCAGAGTTCGTCGCAGCCACAATTCCAGACGTTTTGCCAGAACTATAGAGAAACTCCAAATTCGTTTTACGATGAGAGTCTAAGGTACAACCGAAACAAAAAATCTATCCATTGCCAATATTTTCAGGTTCACCCGAGGACTGGTACACGTTCGCTGAATCCTTTCAGAGCACCACGATGGAGTTTGAGTACTCCCCACTTCATAATATTATGCGCCTATGCGAGGAACTTAAAGGAATAGCCCGAGAGACGGTAGAGAGCCTTTTATCCAACTCGGCAAATGTGCCAACCATCATGGATATTTTGAGAGAAACGTTTGGACACCCAGAGCAACTAATAAGAAGCAAACTCCAAAAGGTACGTTCTATAGCACCACTAGCCGAAGACGACTTGAACGCAATAGTTAATTTTTCTAACAAAATTACTAATATGGCCACATTTGTGAAAAACGCGCGAGGTGACCATCACCTGTCGAACCCGACGTTGCTGAGTGAGCTAGTCGCCAAACTACCGATTGCAAAACAGCTGCAATGGGCCGAAAGATGCATCTCTCTTGAAGGTCCGCCATCCATTGAGGACTTTAGCCAGTGGCTCAACCGCTTACGACGTCTGGTGAACGCCGTGACAGATTCGTTGCCCACCACATCTTCACAGCACCTCCGTTCTACTCCTCAACGCAAGCACACAGTCAATGAACATGCCATGAATAGTGGCCGAAGATTTACTTGCGTCACAGTCGCCCCGTCGAAATGTCTACTATGCGACAGCGACTGCAACAATATTTTGAAAATGTCCACTTTTTTTAAACATTTCGGCTAACGAACGATGGGAGAAGGTTAAACAAATGCATGCATGCTTTTCCTGCCTGAAAAGAGATCACCAAGTTGGTAAGTGCTTTTCACGAAAGCGCTGCGGTACTGAAGGATGCAACCACATCCACCACAAATTCCTGCACTGCGCCGGCACAAGTCGCCAAAGCACCACGCCGTCTCAACCGACAAATAAAACATCGCGCACAGTCGACCGACAGTTTACATCAAATCCATCGAGTTTCACTGAAGCTGCCCAGGACCGGCGGAACTGCCACACGCACGAAAGCCACAACTGTGCGGTACTTTTTCAGGATATGCCTGTTGTCGTATATGCCAAGGACCGAGCCATTACCGTATATGCTTTCATTGATGACGGAGCGAATGTGTCGATGATAGACCAAGAGTTGGCCAACGAATTAGGATTCCACGGACGCAGCGAAATGCTAGAGCTTCAGTGGATTAACAAGAAAAGCATGCGCCAAGTGTCGGAAGTAGTGGATTTGATGATAAGTGGTGTCGAAGACAATGCCCAAAAATATGATCTGTCAAACGTATATACTACCAGTAGCTTAGCGTTACCAAAACAGTCATTCAGTTGTGGTGAGTTTTTGGGTACAAATAAAAATGTGCACTTGACAGGGCTGCCACTTAGTGAATACGACAACGTTCAGCCAAAGCTCATAATAAGCTTGACTCACGCTTTTCTGACGGTCCCTTTTGGAAGTTCCTCGAGCTCCTTCAGAAAATGGTCTATTTTCATTTCATTTTCATTTCATTTTCATTTCATTTTCATTTCATTTTCATTTCATTTTCATTTCATTTTCATTTCATTTTCATTTCATTTTCATTTCATTTTCATTTCATTTTCATTTCATTTTCATTTCATTTTCATTTCATTTTCATTTCATTTTCATTTCATTTTCATTTCATTTTCATTTCATTTTCATTTCATTTTCATTTCATTTTCATTTCATTTTCATTTCATTTTCATTTCATTTTCATTTCATTTTCATTTCATTTTCATTTCATTTTCATTTCATTTTCATTTCATTTTCATTTCATTTTCATTTCATTTTCATTTCATTTTCATTTCATTTTCATTTCATTTTCATTTCATTTTCATTTCATTTTCATTTCATTTTCATTTCATTTTCATTTCATTTTCATTTCATTTTCATTTCATTTTCATTTCATTTTCATTTCATTTTCATTTCATTTTCATTTCATTTTCATTTCATTTTCATTTCATTTTCATTTCATTTTCATTTCATTTTCATTTCATTTTCATTTCATTTTCATTTCATTTTCATTTCATTTTCATTTCATTTTCATTTCATTTTCATTTCATTTTCATTTCATTTTCATTTCATTTTCATTTCATTTTCATTTCATTTTCATTTCATTTTCATTTCATTTTCATTTCATTTTCATTTCATTTTCATTTCATTTTCATTTCATTTTCATTTCATTTTCATTTCATTTTCATTTCATTTTCATTTCATTTTCATTTCATTTTCATTTCATTTTCATTTCATTTTCATTTCATTTTCATTTCATTTTCATTTCATTTTCATTTCATTTTCATTTCATTTTCATTTCATTTTCATTTCATTTTCATTTCATTTTCATTTCATTTTCATTTCATTTTCATTTCATTTTCATTTCATTTTCATTTCATTTTCATTTCATTTTCATTTCATTTTCATTTCATTTTCATTTCATTTTCATTTCATTTTCATTTCATTTTCATTTCATTTTCATTTCATTTTCATTTCATTTTCATTTCATTTTCATTTCATTTTCATTTCATTTTCATTTCATTTTCATTTCATTTTCATTTCATTTTCATTTCATTTTCATTTCATTTTCATTTCATTTTCATTTCATTTTCATTTCATTTTCATTTCATTTTCATTTCATTTTCATTTCATTTTCATTTCATTTTCATTTCATTTTCATTTCATTTTCATTTCATTTTCATTTCATTTTCATTTCATTTTCATTTCATTTTCATTTCATTTTCATTTCATTTTCATTTCATTTTCATTTCATTTTCATTTCATTTTCATTTCATTTTCATTTCATTTTCATTTCATTTTCATTTCATTTTCATTTCATTTTCATTTCATTTTCATTTCATTTTCATTTCATTTTCATTTCATTTTCATTTCATTTTCATTTCATTTTCATTTCATTTTCATTTCATTTTCATTTCATTTTCATTTCATTTTCATTTCATTTTCATTTCATTTTCATTTCATTTTCATTTCATTTTCATTTCATTTTCATTTCATTTTCATTTCATTTTCATTTCATTTTCATTTCATTTTCATTTCATTTTCATTTCATTTTCATTTCATTTTCATTTCATTTTCATTTCATTTTCATTTCATTTTCATTTCATTTTCATTTCATTTTCATTTCATTTTCATTTCATTTTCATTTCATTTTCATTTCATTTTCATTTCATTTTCATTTCATTTTCATTTCATTTTCATTTCATTTTCATTTCATTTTCATTTCATTTTCATTTCATTTTCATTTCATTTTCATTTCATTTTCATTTCATTTTCATTTCATTTTCATTTCATTTTCATTTCATTTTCATTTCATTTTCATTTCATTTTCATTTCATTTTCATTTCATTTTCATTTCATTTTCATTTCATTTTCATTTCATTTTCATTTCATTTTCATTTCATTTTCATTTCATTTTCATTTCATTTTCATTTCATTTTCATTTCATTTTCATTTCATTTTCATTTCATTTTCATTTCATTTTCATTTCATTTTCATTTCATTTTCATTTCATTTTCATTTCATTTTCATTTCATTTTCATTTCATTTTCATTTCATTTTCATTTCATTTTCATTTCATTTTCATTTCATTTTCATTTCATTTTCATTTCATTTTCATTTCATTTTCATTTCATTTTCATTTCATTTTCATTTCATTTTCATTTCATTTTCATTTCATTTTCATTTCATTTTCATTTCATTTTCATTTCATTTTCATTTCATTTTCATTTCATTTTCATTTCATTTTCATTTCATTTTCATTTCATTTTCATTTCATTTTCATTTCATTTTCATTTCATTTTCATTTCATTTTCATTTCATTTTCATTTCATTTTCATTTCATTTTCATTTCATTTTCATTTCATTTTCATTTCATTTTCATTTCATTTTCATTTCATTTTCATTTCATTTTCATTTCATTTTCATTTCATTTTCATTTCATTTTCATTTCATTTTCATTTCATTTTCATTTCATTTTCATTTCATTTTCATTTCATTTTCATTTCATTTTCATTTCATTTTCATTTCATTTTCATTTCATTTTCATTTCATTTTCATTTCATTTTCATTTCATTTTCATTTCATTTTCATTTCATTTTCATTTCATTTTCATTTCATTTTCATTTCATTTTCATTTCATTTTCATTTCATTTTCATTTCATTTTCATTTCATTTTCATTTCATTTTCATTTCATTTTCATTTCATTTTCATTTCATTTTCATTTCATTTTCATTTCATTTTCATTTCATTTTCATTTCATTTTCATTTCATTTTCATTTCATTTTCATTTCATTTTCATTTCATTTTCATTTCATTTTCATTTCATTTTCATTTCATTTTCATTTCATTTTCATTTCATTTTCATTTCATTTTCATTTCATTTTCATTTCATTTTCATTTCATTTTCATTTCATTTTCATTTCATTTTCATTTCATTTTCATTTCATTTTCATTTCATTTTCATTTCATTTTCATTTCATTTTCATTTCATTTTCATTTCATTTTCATTTCATTTTCATTTCATTTTCATTTCATTTTCATTTCATTTTCATTTCATTTTCATTTCATTTTCATTTCATTTTCATTTCATTTTCATTTCATTTTCATTTCATTTTCATTTCATTTTCATTTCATTTTCATTTCATTTTCATTTCATTTTCATTTCATTTTCATTTCATTTTCATTTCATTTTCATTTCATTTTCATTTCATTTTCATTTCATTTTCATTTCATTTTCATTTCATTTTCATTTCATTTTCATTTCATTTTCATTTCATTTTCATTTCATTTTCATTTCATTTTCATTTCATTTTCATTTCATTTTCATTTCATTTTCATTTCATTTTCATTTCATTTTCATTTCATTTTCATTTCATTTTCATTTCATTTTCATTTCATTTTCATTTCATTTTCATTTCATTTTCATTTCATTTTCATTTCATTTTCATTTCATTTTCATTTCATTTTCATTTCATTTTCATTTCATTTTCATTTCATTTTCATTTCATTTTCATTTCATTTTCATTTCATTTTCATTTCATTTTCATTTCATTTTCATTTCATTTTCATTTCATTTTCATTTCATTTTCATTTCATTTTCATTTCATTTTCATTTCATTTTCATTTCATTTTCATTTCATTTTCATTTCATTTTCATTTCATTTTCATTTCATTTTCATTTCATTTTCATTTCATTTTCATTTCATTTTCATTTCATTTTCATTTCATTTTCATTTCATTTTCATTTCATTTTCATTTCATTTTCATTTCATTTTCATTTCATTTTCATTTCATTTTCATTTCATTTTCATTTCATTTTCATTTCATTTTCATTTCATTTTCATTTCATTTTCATTTCATTTTCATTTCATTTTCATTTCATTTTCATTTCATTTTCATTTCATTTTCATTTCATTTTCATTTCATTTTCATTTCATTTTCATTTCATTTTCATTTCATTTTCATTTCATTTTCATTTCATTTTCATTTCATTTTCATTTCATTTTCATTTCATTTTCATTTCATTTTCATTTCATTTTCATTTCATTTTCATTTCATTTTCATTTCATTTTCATTTCATTTTCATTTCATTTTCATTTCATTTTCATTTCATTTTCATTTCATTTTCATTTCATTTTCATTTCATTTTCATTTCATTTTCATTTCATTTTCATTTCATTTTCATTTCATTTTCATTTCATTTTCATTTCATTTTCATTTCATTTTCATTTCATTTTCATTTCATTTTCATTTCATTTTCATTTCATTTTCATTTCATTTTCATTTCATTTTCATTTCATTTTCATTTCATTTTCATTTCATTTTCATTTCATTTTCATTTCATTTTCATTTCATTTTCATTTCATTTTCATTTCATTTTCATTTCATTTTCATTTCATTTTCATTTCATTTTCATTTCATTTTCATTTCATTTTCATTTCATTTTCATTTCATTTTCATTTCATTTTCATTTCATTTTCATTTCATTTTCATTTCATTTTCATTTCATTTTCATTTCATTTTCATTTCATTTTCATTTCATTTTCATTTCATTTTCATTTCATTTTCATTTCATTTTCATTTCATTTTCATTTCATTTTCATTTCATTTTCATTTCATTTTCATTTCATTTTCATTTCATTTTCATTTCATTTTCATTTCATTTTCATTTCATTTTCATTTCATTTTCATTTCATTTTCATTTCATTTTCATTTCATTTTCATTTCATTTTCATTTCATTTTCATTTCATTTTCATTTCATTTTCATTTCATTTTCATTTCATTTTCATTTCATTTTCATTTCATTTTCATTTCATTTTCATTTCATTTTCATTTCATTTTCATTTCATTTTCATTTCATTTTCATTTCATTTTCATTTCATTTTCATTTCATTTTCATTTCATTTTCATTTCATTTTCATTTCATTTTCATTTCATTTTCATTTCATTTTCATTTCATTTTCATTTCATTTTCATTTCATTTTCATTTCATTTTCATTTCATTTTCATTTCATTTTCATTTCATTTTCATTTCATTTTCATTTCATTTTCATTTCATTTTCATTTCATTTTCATTTCATTTTCATTTCATTTTCATTTCATTTTCATTTCATTTTCATTTCATTTTCATTTCATTTTCATTTCATTTTCATTTCATTTTCATTTCATTTTCATTTCATTTTCATTTCATTTTCATTTCATTTTCATTTCATTTTCATTTCATTTTCATTTCATTTTCATTTCATTTTCATTTCATTTTCATTTCATTTTCATTTCATTTTCATTTCATTTTCATTTCATTTTCATTTCATTTTCATTTCATTTTCATTTCATTTTCATTTCATTTTCATTTCATTTTCATTTCATTTTCATTTCATTTTCATTTCATTTTCATTTCATTTTCATTTCATTTTCATTTCATTTTCATTTCATTTTCATTTCATTTTCATTTCATTTTCATTTCATTTTCATTTCATTTTCATTTCATTTTCATTTCATTTTCATTTCATTTTCATTTCATTTTCATTTCATTTTCATTTCATTTTCATTTCATTTTCATTTCATTTTCATTTCATTTTCATTTCATTTTCATTTCATTTTCATTTCATTTTCATTTCATTTTCATTTCATTTTCATTTCATTTTCATTTCATTTTCATTTCATTTTCATTTCATTTTCATTTCATTTTCATTTCATTTTCATTTCATTTTCATTTCATTTTCATTTCATTTTCATTTCATTTTCATTTCATTTTCATTTCATTTTCATTTCATTTTCATTTCATTTTCATTTCATTTTCATTTCATTTTCATTTCATTTTCATTTCATTTTCATTTCATTTTCATTTCATTTTCATTTCATTTTCATTTCATTTTCATTTCATTTTCATTTCATTTTCATTTCATTTTCATTTCATTTTCATTTCATTTTCATTTCATTTTCATTTCATTTTCATTTCATTTTCATTTCATTTTCATTTCATTTTCATTTCATTTTCATTTCATTTTCATTTCATTTTCATTTCATTTTCATTTCATTTTCATTTCATTTTCATTTCATTTTCATTTCATTTTCATTTCATTTTCATTTCATTTTCATTTCATTTTCATTTCATTTTCATTTCATTTTCATTTCATTTTCATTTCATTTTCATTTCATTTTCATTTCATTTTCATTTCATTTTCATTTCATTTTCATTTCATTTTCATTTCATTTTCATTTCATTTTCATTTCATTTTCATTTCATTTTCATTTCATTTTCATTTCATTTTCATTTCATTTTCATTTCATTTTCATTTCATTTTCATTTCATTTTCATTTCATTTTCATTTCATTTTCATTTCATTTTCATTTCATTTTCATTTCATTTTCATTTCATTTTCATTTCATTTTCATTTCATTTTCATTTCATTTTCATTTCATTTTCATTTCATTTTCATTTCATTTTCATTTCATTTTCATTTCATTTTCATTTCATTTTCATTTCATTTTCATTTCATTTTCATTTCATTTTCATTTCATTTTCATTTCATTTTCATTTCATTTTCATTTCATTTTCATTTCATTTTCATTTCATTTTCATTTCATTTTCATTTCATTTTCATTTCATTTTCATTTCATTTTCATTTCATTTTCATTTCATTTTCATTTCATTTTCATTTCATTTTCATTTCATTTTCATTTCATTTTCATTTCATTTTCATTTCATTTTCATTTCATTTTCATTTCATTTTCATTTCATTTTCATTTCATTTTCATTTCATTTTCATTTCATTTTCATTTCATTTTCATTTCATTTTCATTTCATTTTCATTTCATTTTCATTTCATTTTCATTTCATTTTCATTTCATTTTCATTTCATTTTCATTTCATTTTCATTTCATTTTCATTTCATTTTCATTTCATTTTCATTTCATTTTCATTTCATTTTCATTTCATTTTCATTTCATTTTCATTTCATTTTCATTTCATTTTCATTTCATTTTCATTTCATTTTCATTTCATTTTCATTTCATTTTCATTTCATTTTCATTTCATTTTCATTTCATTTTCATTTCATTTTCATTTCATTTTCATTTCATTTTCATTTCATTTTCATTTCATTTTCATTTCATTTTCATTTCATTTTCATTTCATTTTCATTTCATTTTCATTTCATTTTCATTTCATTTTCATTTCATTTTCATTTCATTTTCATTTCATTTTCATTTCATTTTCATTTCATTTTCATTTCATTTTCATTTCATTTTCATTTCATTTTCATTTCATTTTCATTTCATTTTCATTTCATTTTCATTTCATTTTCATTTCATTTTCATTTCATTTTCATTTCATTTTCATTTCATTTTCATTTCATTTTCATTTCATTTTCATTTCATTTTCATTTCATTTTCATTTCATTTTCATTTCATTTTCATTTCATTTTCATTTCATTTTCATTTCATTTTCATTTCATTTTCATTTCATTTTCATTTCATTTTCATTTCATTTTCATTTCATTTTCATTTCATTTTCATTTCATTTTCATTTCATTTTCATTTCATTTTCATTTCATTTTCATTTCATTTTCATTTCATTTTCATTTCATTTTCATTTCATTTTCATTTCATTTTCATTTCATTTTCATTTCATTTTCATTTCATTTTCATTTCATTTTCATTTCATTTTCATTTCATTTTCATTTCATTTTCATTTCATTTTCATTTCATTTTCATTTCATTTTCATTTCATTTTCATTTCATTTTCATTTCATTTTCATTTCATTTTCATTTCATTTTCATTTCATTTTCATTTCATTTTCATTTCATTTTCATTTCATTTTCATTTCATTTTCATTTCATTTTCATTTCATTTTCATTTCATTTTCATTTCATTTTCATTTCATTTTCATTTCATTTTCATTTCATTTTCATTTCATTTTCATTTCATTTTCATTTCATTTTCATTTCATTTTCATTTCATTTTCATTTCATTTTCATTTCATTTTCATTTCATTTTCATTTCATTTTCATTTCATTTTCATTTCATTTTCATTTCATTTTCATTTCATTTTCATTTCATTTTCATTTCATTTTCATTTCATTTTCATTTCATTTTCATTTCATTTTCATTTCATTTTCATTTCATTTTCATTTCATTTTCATTTCATTTTCATTTCATTTTCATTTCATTTTCATTTCATTTTCATTTCATTTTCATTTCATTTTCATTTCATTTTCATTTCATTTTCATTTCATTTTCATTTCATTTTCATTTCATTTTCATTTCATTTTCATTTCATTTTCATTTCATTTTCATTTCATTTTCATTTCATTTTCATTTCATTTTCATTTCATTTTCATTTCATTTTCATTTCATTTTCATTTCATTTTCATTTCATTTTCATTTCATTTTCATTTCATTTTCATTTCATTTTCATTTCATTTTCATTTCATTTTCATTTCATTTTCATTTCATTTTCATTTCATTTTCATTTCATTTTCATTTCATTTTCATTTCATTTTCATTTCATTTTCATTTCATTTTCATTTCAATTTCATTTCATTTCATTTCATTTTCATTTCATTTTCATTTCATTTTCATTTCATTTTCATTTCATTTTCATTTCATTTTCATTTCATTTTCATTTCATTTTCATTTCATTTTCATTTCATTTTCATTTCATTTTCATTTCATTTTCATTTCATTTTCATTTCATTTTCATTTCATTTTCATTTCATTTTCATTTCATTTTCATTTCATTTTCATTTCATTTTCATTTCATTTTCATTTCATTTTCATTTCATTTTCATTTCATTTTCATTTCATTTTCATTTCATTTCATTTCATTTTCATTTTCATTTCATTTCATTTCATTTTCATTTTCATTTCATTTTCATTTCATTTCATTTTCATTTCATTTTCATTTCATTTTCATTTCATTTTCATTTCATTTTCATTTCATTTCATTTTCATTTCATTTTCATTTCATTTTCATTTCATTTTCATTTCATTTTCATTTCATTTTCATTTCATTTCATTTCATTTTCATTTCATTTTCATTTCATTTTCATTTCATTTTCATTTCATTTTCATTTCATTTTCATTTCATTTTCATTTCATTTTCATTTCATTTTCATTTCATTTTCATTTCATTTTCATTTCATTTTCATTTCATTTTCATTTCATTTTCATTTCATTTTCATTTCATTTTCATTTCATTTTCATTTCATTTTCATTTCATTTTCATTTCATTTTCATTTCATTTTCATTTCATTTTCATTTCATTTTCATTTCATTTTCATTTCATTTTCATTTCATTTTCATTTCATTTTCATTTCATTTTCATTTCATTTTCATTTCATTTTCATTTCATTTTCATTTCATTTTCATTTCATTTTCATTTCATTTTCATTTCATTTTCATTTCATTTTCATTTCATTTTCATTTCATTTTCATTTCATTTTCATTTCATTTTCAATTTCATTTTCATTTCATTTTCATTTCATTTTCATTTCATTTTCATTTCATTTTCATTTCATTTTCATTTCATTTTCATTTCATTTTCATTTCATTTTCATTTCATTTTCATTTCATTTTCATTTCATTTTCATTTCATTTTCATTTCATTTTCATTTCATTTTCATTTCATTTTCATTTCATTTTCATTTCATTTTCATTTCATTTCATTTCATTTTCATTTCATTTTCATTTCATTTTCATTTCATTTTCATTTCATTTTCATTTCATTTTCATTTCATTTTCATTTCATTTTCATTTCATTTTCATTTCATTTCATTTCATTTTCATTTCATTTTCATTTCATTTTCATTTCATTTTCATTTCATTTTCATTTCATTTTCATTTCATTTTCATTTCATTTTCATTTCATTTTCATTTCATTTTCATTTCATTTTCATTTCATTTTCATTTCATTTTCATTTCATTTTCATTTCATTTTCATTTCATTTTCATTTCATTTTCATTTCATTTTCATTTCATTTTCATTTCATTTTCATTTCATTTTCATTTCATTTTCATTTCATTTTCATTTCATTTTCATTTCATTTTCATTTCATTTTCATTTCATTTTCATTTCATTTTCATTTTCATTTCATTTTCATTTCATTTTCATTTCATTTTCATTTCATTTTCATTTCATTTTCATTTCATTTTCATTTCATTTTCATTTCATTTTCATTTCATTTTCATTTCATTTTCATTTCATTTTCATTTCATTTTCATTTCATTTTCATTTCATTTTCATTTCATTTTCATTTCATTTTCATTTCATTTTCATTTCATTTTCATTTCATTTTCATTTCATTTTCATTTCATTTTCATTTCATTTTCATTTCATTTTCATTTCATTTTCATTTCATTTTCATTTCATTTTCATTTCATTTTCATTTCATTTTCATTTCATTTTCATTTCATTTTCATTTCATTTTCATTCATTTTCATTTCATTTTCATTTCATTTTCATTTCATTTTCATTTCATTTTCATTTCATTTTCATTTTCATTTCATTTTCATTTCATTTTCATTTCATTTCATTTTCATTTCATTTTCATTTCATTTTCATTTCATTTTCATTTCATTTTCATTTCATTTTCATTTCATTTTCATTTCATTTTCATTTCATTTTCATTTCATTTTCATTTCATTTTC
This sequence comes from Dichetophora obliterata, assembly GCA_963920525.1. NCBI lineage: Eukaryota > Metazoa > Arthropoda > Insecta > Diptera > Sciomyzidae > Dichetophora > Dichetophora obliterata. The sequence continues at coordinate 119,319,648 of OY986436.1, read as the reverse complement.
ATTTCATTTTCATTTCATTTTCATTTCATTTTCATTTCATTTTCATTTCATTTTCATTTCATTTTCATTTCATTTTCATTTCATTTTCATTTCATTTTCATTTCATTTTCATTTCATTTTCATTTCATTTTCATTTCATTTTCATTTCATTTTCATTTCATTTTCATTTCATTTTCATTTCATTTTCATTTCATTTTCATTTCATTTTCATTTCATTTTCATTTCATTTTCATTTCATTTTCATTTCATTTCATTTCATTTTCATTTCATTTTCATTTCATTTTCATTTCATTTTCATTTTCATTTCATTTTCATTTCATTTTCATTTTCATTTCATTTTCATTTCATTTTCATTCATTTTCATTTCATTTTCATTTCATTTTCATTTCATTTTCATTTCATTTTCATTTCATTTTCATTTCATTTTCATTTCATTTTCATTTCATTTTCATTTCATTTTCATTTCATTTTCATTTCATTTTCATTTCATTTTCATTTCATTTTCATTTCATTTTCATTTCATTTTCATTTCATTTTCATTTCATTTTCATTTCATTTTCATTTCATTTTCATTTCATTTTCATTTCATTTTCATTTCATTTTCATTTCATTTTCATTTCATTTCATTTCATTTTCATTTCATTTTCATTTCATTTTCATTTCATTTTCATTTCATTTTCATTTCATTTTCATTTCATTTTCATTTCATTTTCATTTCATTTTCATTTCATTTTCATTTCATTTTCATTTCATTTTCATTTCATTTTCATTTCATTTTCATTTCATTTTCATTTCATTTTCATTTCATTTTCATTTCATTTTCATTTCATTTTCATTTCATTTTCATTTCATTTTCATTTCATTTTCATTTCATTTTCATTTCATTTTCATTTCATTTTCATTTCATTTTCATTTCATTTTCATTTCATTTTCATTTCATTTTCATTTCATTTTCATTTCATTTTCATTTCATTTTCATTTCATTTTCATTTCATTTTCATTTCATTTCATTTTTCATTTCATTTTCATTTCATTTTCATTTCATTTTCATTTCATTTTCATTTCATTTTCATTTCATTTTCATTTCATTTTCATTTCATTTTCATTTCATTTTCATTTCATTTTCATTTCATTTTCATTTCATTTTCATTTCATTTTCATTTCATTTTCATTTCATTTTCATTTCATTTTCATTTCATTTTCATTTCATTTTCATTTCATTTTCATTTCATTTTCATTTCATTTTCATTTCATTTTCATTTCATTTTCATTTCATTTTCATTTCATTTTCATTTCATTTTCATTTCATTTTCATTTCATTTTCATTTCATTTTCATTTCATTTTCATTTCATTTTCATTTCATTTTCATTTCATTTTCATTTCATTTTCATTTCATTTTATTTCATTTTCATTTTCATTTCATTTCATTTCATTTCATTTTCATTTCATTTTCATTTCATTTTCATTTCATTTTCATTTCATTTTTTCATTTCATTTTCATTTCATTTTCATTTCATTTTCATTTCATTTCATTTCATTTTCATTTCATTTTCATTTCATTTTCATTTCATTTTCATTTCATTTTCATTTTCATTTTCATTTCATTTTCATTTCATTTCATTTTCATTTCATTTTCATTTCATTTTCATTTCATTTTCATTTCATTTTCATTTCATTTTCATTTCATTTTCATTTCATTTTCATTTCATTTTCATTTCATTTTCATTTCATTTCATTTCATTTTCATTTCATTTTCATTTCATTTTCATTTCATTTTCATTTCATTTTCATTTCATTTTCATTTCATTTTCATTTCATTTTCATTTCATTTTCATTTCATTTTCATTTCATTTTCATTTCATTTTCATTTCATTTTCATTTTCATTTTTCATTTCATTTTCATTTCATTTTCATTTCATTTTCATTTCATTTCATTTTCATTTCATTTTCATTTCATTTTCATTTCATTTTCATTTCATTTTCATTTCATTTTCATTTCATTTTCATTTCATTTTCATTTCATTTTCATTTCATTTTCATTTCATTTTCATTTCATTTTCATTTCATTTTCATTTCATTTTCATTTCATTTTCATTTCATTTTCATTTCATTTTCATTTCATTTTCATTTCATTTTCATTTCATTTTCATTTCATTTTCATTTCATTTTCATTTCATTTTCATTTCATTTTCATTTCATTTTCATTTCATTTTTCATTTCATTTTCATTTCATTTTCATTTCATTTTCATTTCATTTTCATTCATTTTCATTTCATTTTCATTTCATTTCATTTCATTTTCATTTCATTTTCATTTCATTTTCATTTCATTTTCATTTCATTTTCATTCATTTTCATTTCATTTCATTTCATTTTCATTTCATTTTCATTTCATTTTCATTTCATTTTCATTTCATTTTCATTTCATTTTCATTTCATTTTCATTTCATTTTCATTTCATTTTCATTTCATTTTCATTTCATTTTCATTTCATTTCATTTCATTTTCATTTCATTTTCATTTCATTTTCATTTCATTTTCATTTCATTTTCATTTCATTTTCATTTCATTTTCATTTCATTTTCATTCATTTCATTTCATTTTCATTTCATTTTCATTTCATTTTCATTTCATTTTCATTTCATTTTCATTTCATTTTCATTTCATTTTCATTTCATTTTCATTTCATTTTCATTTCATTTTCATTTCATTTTCATTTCATTTTCATTTCATTTTCATTTCATTTTCATTTCATTTTCATTTCATTTTCATTTCATTTTCATTTCATTTTCATTTCTCATTTCATTTTCATTTCATTTTCATTTCATTTTCATTTCATTTTCATTTCATTTTCATTTCATTTTCATTTCATTTTCATTTCATTTTCATTTCATTTTCATTTCATTTTCATTTCATTTTCATTTCATTTTCATTTCATTTTCATTTCATTTTCATTTCATTTTCATTTCATTTTCATTTCATTTTCATTTCATTTTCATTTCATTTTCATTTCATTTTCATTTCATTTTCATTTCATTTTCATTTCATTTTCATTTCATTTTCATTTCATTTTCATTTCATTTTCATTTCATTTTCATTTCATTTTCATTTCATTTTCATTTCATTTTCATTTCATTTTCATTTCATTTTCATTTCATTTTCATTTCATTTTCATTTCATTTTCATTTCATTTTCATTTCATTTTCATTTCATTTTCATTTCATTTTCATTTCATTTTCATTTCATTTTCATTTCATTTTCATTTCATTTTCATTTCATTTTCATTTCATTTTCATTTCATTTTCATTTCATTTTCATTTCATTTTCATTTCATTTTCATTTCATTTTCATTTCATTTTCATTTCATTTTCATTTCATTTTCATTTCATTTTCATTTCATTTTCATTTCATTTTCATTTCATTTTCATTTCATTTTCATTTCATTTTCATTTCATTTTCATTTCATTTTCATTTCATTTTCATTTCATTTTCATTTCATTTTCATTTCATTTTCATTTCATTTTCATTTCATTTTCATTTCATTTTCATTTCATTTTCATTTCATTTTCATTTCATTTTCATTTCATTTTCATTTCATTTTCATTTCATTTTCATTTCATTTTCATTTCATTTTCATTTCATTTTCATTTCATTTTCATTTCATTTTCATTTCATTTTCATTTCATTTTCATTTCATTTTCATTTCATTTTCATTTCATTTTCATTTCATTTTCATTTCATTTTCATTTCATTTTCATTTCATTTTCATTTCATTTTCATTTCATTTTCATTTCATTTTCATTTCATTTTCATTTCATTTTCATTTCATTTTCATTTCATTTTCATTTCATTTTCATTTCATTTTCATTTCATTTTCATTTCATTTTCATTTCATTTTCATTTCATTTTCATTTCATTTTCATTTCATTTTCATTTCATTTTCATTTCATTTTCATTTCATTTTCATTTCATTTTCATTTCATTTTCATTTCATTTTCATTTCATTTTCATTTCATTTTCATTTCATTTTCATTTCATTTTCATTTCATTTTCATTTCATTTTCATTTCATTTTCATTTCATTTTCATTTCATTTTCATTTCATTTTCATTTCATTTTCATTTCATTTTCATTTCATTTT